>ML677340.1:33233161-33272745 GCA_007922305.1 Dermatemys mawii
TGTTCTGAAAACGCATGGCCCTTGCCCAGTGAGTGCTACCTAGATGATGGCGAGTCTCTCCATCATAACAAGGGCCAAGTACATGTCCATAGTCCTTCATTCACATAATCACAGTAACATCACTTTATCATTCCTGCCCCAATAACATAGAAACTGGGGCTCCCTCATCAGCCGAAGTGGCCATGTGGGCTGCTGTGGGCTCAGGCTAGGCGCAGTGGGTGTGTCTATGCAAATTGATTAGCCCCAGACTTATTTTACAAGGCTCACTGCAATTCCCATAGTTCGCCACCAGATGTCAGAATATATCTCATTCCTGACACTGCTTACACTTAAATCCCATGTAAGCCCTGTTTTGAGGCTTGAAGTGGTGCATAGGCCTTGTGCTGAACTGAACTGGAGTGAATTTTACCAAGGGGAATGTCTATAGTTTGTCTGGTGTGAAAGACCAAGCTAGAGGGAGGGGACTAAAGAAAGATCAGAGGAAGCTGTATCTGTCCTAAGAGATTACAAAGAGGAATAGAGAGACAGAGTGCTGAGGGTCAGTTTGGGTAGAAGGGAAGGATTGTGTTGGGGAAGGGGAGAATGTGATTGGGTGTGGAAAAGGGAATTGGGGGGATGAGTGGAAACTGGCTAATGCATTCAGATAACATCTGTGGCTTCTCTTAACCAAACTGCTTTGCCCATCACTATTCACGAGACTTAGTAGCATAATGTCTCTGTTATTGATTTGATGGGAGATGCTATGTCCAAAATCCATACAAAACTGTTAGTCTATCAGATTTTTATTTTAAATCCACTTATTTGACAAGTGCTTAATTCAGGTTTTCACCACAGTCTAGAGCTGCTGGGTTCAACTGATGATGATAATTCTGCAGTTAAAAAAATCCAATCAAATCTGTTCTAGCTAAGGCTAAGATTTTGTCATGGTTAATTTTAGTTAAAGTTATGGTCAGGTCATGGGCACTAAACAAAAATTCACGGAAGCCGTGACCTGTTTGCTACTTTTGCTGCTGTGGCTCCATGGATTCCCCCACCACTGTGCTGGCTGGGAGCTGTGGGGTTCCCGCTCCACCGATGGTGGCTGGGAGCTGCAGGGTGACCATATTTCCCAAAGAGAAAATGAACACCTCGGCCACTCGCCTGAGGTGTTCCCCCCTCCCTGCGCGAGGCTGTCGCTGGAATCCCACGGAGAGCCCCCTCAGGAGTCTGTCACCTGTCATGGGAACCCTGCCAGAGTCCCACTGGCTGTCAGTTCCAAAGTCCCACAACCCCTGGGTCTGAAGCAGAGACTGTCACTGAGGTCTCTGAAAGTCATGACTTCCATGACCTCCATGACATAAACATAGTCTTAGTTACAGCTGAAGACAAAAATTTGTCAAATCTCATACACTTAGAGCAGAAGGGATCAGGCTCAACATTAAATGAATAAAACTGGATTCCATTCTTCAGTGCTTTAAAAAAACATTACCCTAAATGCTTGTACATATCTATCAGATGTACAGCATAGTCCAAACTCAGACTTCCTTGGTCATCAATGGGAGCTACAAAGCTCCCGCCTTGTGAAGCGATGAGATGGTATCAACCAAAATAGCGAATTTAAGGCCCAGCCACACTTTAGATAGAATTTCCAACAGACATCAAAGGTGTTAGCTGCATTACAGAGCCTGGGTAAAGTCTGGCCTACACTTACAAATTGTAAATGGGCCAAGGGATGATAGCTGTGTTGTAACTGGATCCCCTTCTCCAGCTGTATGTTTTTTTAATAGTGTGGAGGAACCCCAAAAGTGCTGGTTCTGTGGTTACATAGGGCTGAGTTCTCTAAACTGTGGTGACCTAGGCTTCACTTTATGCTGCAGAAACCAGACAAAACAGACCAAGAAAAGAGCAATTGTTCAAAGCATTGTTTGGCATTTCAGTTGTAATTCACCCATGGACAACTAAATCCCTCAGAAAAAACTGTGTTTATCCCACTGAGGCAGTGTTTCAGCCATAAACCTGAAGTTCAAATTTCCATTAATGCTTTAGTCATCTACTAATGTCTTCAGAACTCACATTTCAGCATAAAAATGAGCTATCA
Organism: Dermatemys mawii; assembly: GCA_007922305.1. NCBI lineage: Eukaryota > Metazoa > Chordata > Testudines > Dermatemydidae > Dermatemys > Dermatemys mawii. The sequence continues at coordinate 33,235,239 of ML677340.1, forward strand.
GTCCAAATTCCATAGTTGTCCGTGTTTACACATTGTTGTGTGTGCAGTTGCTAGATATGCTTGCCAGTGTTCCTATGAACTCAGAGGCTTGGTTTTGTGGGTGCAGTTGCTGTGTGTCCAACTTTTAAAATATAGTTTTCATTGTTCTGATTGTTCTGGCTTTAAAAAGTATATTATTAATCAGGTCACAGTGAAAGAATAAACTTTGCTTTACAAAGGTGCCAAACAAATAATGAACGTTCTATTCTGAGTCTAAAGCAAAGGAAGCACAATTGAGAAAACACAGATCAGGGTGTCGACCTTATAGCTGGAATGCTTTGCGGGACAGGGAGGTCTTCAGGAGTGTTTTGGAGAGGAAGGTGTTTGGTATACACTCAGTGAGAGGGTGCTGCAACCTAAAGGGAAGCATACCAAAAAGCTCAAAGTCAAGTTAGGTGAAGGAGGCAAAGAAGCCATCAGAAGAGCGAAACTTGAGATGAGTGAAAGGAGCAAGAGTGGAAGTAACAAGGAAAATGGGCAGAGATGTTGGATTAGAGTGACCAGCCTTGGAGATGTGGATGAGGAATTAGAGCTAGATGTGGAAGAAGAATGGAAGCCAGTGAGGAGTTTGAGAAGGGTGGATCACTGGCTTCAAGAAATAATGTAGACTACATGGAGTTTTTATTAACCCCAGAGCCAAATTAATTTAATTTAGATTGTGGAGATTCCCATCCATAATCTAAGTGAAAGTGATTGTGTTTGAGGTGAATGAAAACTCCATGTAGCGTAGTCTGAATTGTTTATTGAAGCAGTGATCTACCTTTCTTTAATGTTACCTTCTTCCCTGTTTGTCTAGCCATCAGTTGTCCTGTCATAAAGCTAGACTGAGAATCCTTTGGAGCAGGGGCTGATTTGTATAGTGCCTAGCCCAATGGGGTCCGAATAACTCTGCGGATTGGGTCCTCTAAGTCCCCCCGCAACATAAATAATGTATAATGTGACCCACTGCACCATGAAACACATACATTGAAGATTGTGTTTACGTGTCTGATAGCAAACACCATAGTATGTTGCTCACCACATCTGTCCTAGTGATACCAGGAAAAGGAGGTCTCAGATTATTACAGGATAGTAAATTTAGCTGCAAAAGACATCTTGGAATATATTAAGAAGAAATAAAGAACAACTGGGGGTTAAAGGAGTTATTTAGAAATGCCCCAAGTGATGTCAGGATGTTCTGGCTAAAGAACTTGTGCAGCATATCTGGGGAGCACATGGGGTGGACTGTGCTACCGCATATGGTAAACACAGATATTTGTGCTGTTGGCAGCACTTTTAAAGCAAATTTCGTGTGGGGGCAATATTTCTTTCCTTTTTCTGAAGGCTTATGGAACAGTCTTGACTTCCCAGCATATTACTGGTGACCCAGTGCATGTTTCTGGAAGAGCTCCAAGTAATAAATTGAAAGTCATTTAACTTAACAGGTGTATTTGTTTATTGGCCAATGAGTTACTGTCAGTTGTCATAAAACCTGATAGTAGCAATTCCATCTGAGTCCTGGAAAGATCACACAATGCTTTCAAAAGTCAAAGTAATTAGAAAAAAAATCCAATAGCATCTGAAACTGTTAGTTTTAGTTTGCTATTTTTTATCATTGATAAAATGCTTCTCCCCAGTGGGTCTCTGAATATATTTTGTGGCAGATGGGGCCCAACTGTGAAGTTTGGAGTAGGATCTAGACTGTCAGAGTGTTTGAGTATTCAGAACTGGGGTTTTGATTCAATCTCATCCCTGTAACCAGTTTGAATAAAACCTCCAGATTTGAACACTTCTAAACTTTGGGAGCGTCCAGATCTTAATCCAATTTTTTCAGCTAGTCCCAATCTTTGCTATGATTTGAACCAAAAACTGAGATCAAAAAGTTTGAAGGTGAATCAGAATTTTGTGGTTCAGGACCATCTCAAGTTAAAATAATTAATTAATTAATTAATTAATTAAAACCCACTGAACCTTTAACCATCTATCCAGCTTGAGCCTGAGTATCTTATAGGCTCCTACAGACTCCACTAATGGGTGCTTAGTACATTGCAACTGGCGGAGGGTCTTATTTTAAAATCTTTGTTCTGCTTTTTTGTGTTTAAAAAAAAAAAGTTGAAGTTTCCCATTAACAATTTTTCATGTTTACTTTCTCACCAGTTGTACTGTAAATGTCTCATACAGATAGCTGAATTCTTTTAACTCCTTTCCACTCTCTTCCTTTCTCTGTGTCAGATTCTAGCAGATTCCAATTGCAGCGTGAAGTTTCCATGATAGCAGTACTTCAGGGGCATTTCTTGCGAAGCCCTCAAATCTTGTTCAGACCAGAACTTCTGAACAATGTGGCATGGTACCAGGAGAGATCATGGGTTAGATCTAGCCTAGGAGTTGAACGATTTAGCAGCAGCCCCAGTACTGTAGCTTGCTGTTTCAGTAGGAAGGCTGCTTTGTCATGTCTCCTCTTTGTAGCTGTGTAAAGTGACTAGAATCTCAAGTCCATGCTGTTGTTAGATTTTTAAAGGAGGAGAAATAATTATTGCTGTGTGTAACTGTGCACACTATGAGCCTGATTCAGCAAAGTTCTCAAGAATGTGTTTAAATTTTATGGAAAAACTCAAAAAGTCAACAGGACTTAAGTATGTTCTCAGGTGCTTTGCTGTCCCAGTGACTGATTTTAAGCACATGATTAATATATCAGGGCAGGTCTACACTACTGCTCAAGGGAATCTAACAGCTTCCACCTCTGCAGAGGTGGAGTAATGATGACAGGAGAGCTCTCTATCCCGTCAGCATAGCACACCAGCCCCATTACAGCAGCACAGCTGCATTGGTGCAACTGCGCCAGTGTAGCACTTCTAGTGTAGACCTGCCCTTAATTTCTTATTATACAGTGGGAGCTGGTGATCCCTGATTGTAAGCAACCAGGATTTTAACTCCTTGTGTATAGCATTGCACCATTAGTATTAGGTACATTTTTGTGCCAATGTATTTGTGTTCTGAATGTACTTGTTACCAACAGAGGCAAGATATTGGATTAGCTAGATCAATACTCTGATCCATTATGGCAACTCATATATTCCGACAAATCCTTTTTTAGGACCAACATAATGAAAACACTGATAGACCAGTCACTAGAGCATATCTGATGTAATTCAGCTCTGATAAACTTTGTTCACTTTTGTATTCTATGTACAGGATTGTTTTGTGACACTGAAAAATGAAGTCAAAGTCTTGTCTTGGCAAATTAGCATTTCAGACTCTAGCATGTCAAAGGTGAGCCAATGTGCTTTGTACACAAAGTTACAAGCCTCTCAAAGGACATTTCAGTTTTTAAAAGCTAAATTTTAAAGTCCTTTTAAATTAATTTGATAACAATCAGAAAAAGGAAAATTCTTAAATAGACTAAAATATCCCAGCAGACTCTAATTAACATTTGTGTGAATATGCATATATCTTTTTATCTATATAGACATTGTATGTATGTTTATCTACTGAATATAAAAACGTATATCTTTTAATAATTTTTGCCTGCATTATTTCAAAAGATGATTATTGTATTTTGGCAGTGAATATATTTTTAGGTATTTCTTTACTTAAAAGCAAAACACGATGTGTTGAACTGAAGGCTGTTGGATTAAGAAAACACAACTACAAGAATTGCAAAGTCAGAAAACAATGGGATGATGAAAAGAGATATTAGAAAAATTGCCCTATTTTCTAATAATTAGTATTCACAAAGGAAAAACATGCTCTGAACACCTAGTAATTTCCAAATTGCTGAGACACCTTATGAGTTGTCTTAATAAGATTACCAAACATACAGAAGGAACTATTTACTGATAATGAAAAATGGTTATGCGGGTGTGTATGGTGGTTATGCAGGAAGAAAATGAGTTGGTTGGGAGCTGAACCTTGTCGTCTTTGGACTTTCAAGAGCAGGTTCGTGTTGTCTCTTGGACTGAGAAAATAGAGTACTTTGTGATTTATTAAAAGGTCCTCCTAAGCTTTTGTCTCCCTGCAGCTCTGTTTTGCTCGACTATTTAACATTGCAGCAGCTATGAAGTATTTGATATCTCTGGAGAATGTTAAAGTGTACATAGGGGTTGTGCCTAATGGTAACCTACAAGACTGATCCTATAGCCTTACTCATGGGAGTAGTCCCTTGGCTTCACGGGGCCTACTCATGTAAATAAGGATTGTAGGGATGGAAATCATAGGTGACATTCTGTGGTGCCCCTCAATGAGGCAGCACAGAATTTACAGCCCAGAAAGACTGAGGGCTAAGCTATTTTTAATCTATCTTTGCGCTCTCCCAATTCCAGGCTAGGATGACCAGATGTCCCGATTTTTACAGAGACAGTCATAGTATTTGGGGGCTTTGTTTTACTGAGGCTCCTATTACCCCCACCTGCTGTCCCAATTTTTCACACATGCTATCTGGTCATCCTATTCCAGGTTGTTTTGGGGGCCGAAATGGCCATCAGTGTAATCTGGGCACCCCACAGGGCTGAAAGTTACATTAGTCCTTCTTGGGCGGTCTGTGGTGGCCTTGAATGCCACTTCTGCACCCCTGAAACATCTGCTGCTGTAGTGCTTGTGAGAAGTCCTCTACTCAGCACTAACGCAGGGTGACTTCTCCCCCATACACCAACGGGCCTTTCTGACCACTGTAACATGATGATAATCTCACCCCTTCTATACCGGTGCCTCACTGATTTCTGTTTCCCTAGTCCTGTCCATTGATTAAATTTACCTGGCTGCCCTGGGAGCTAATATATAACGAGTGCCAAATGCGTCCAACCTTAGAAGTTTGGAGATTGTTAAAAGGTCCTACTGAATCTTTACAAGTCAAATCTCTTTGATCCTCTTTTCTTCTGAAAGATACTCTAGCCTGTACTTTACCCAACAGCAAAAGTGAGCTAACCTGATTGTACAGCAGTGTCTGCTCTCAAGCCATTATTGGTGTCTTACAGAGGATAAAATCACCCCTGTGCAGGGAATCTATACACCATTCAAACCCTACTGTTAGATGGAATTTGTAGGATGCTAAGGTCTGGTGTTAGCTATCTTCAGAGTGGTGAATTGCACCCACCTATTGCATCTGAATAGGCCTTTCAGATAAGAAAGGAGCATCATTCCTTCAAATGGCATATGACCATGAGAACAGCATTATAAATATCTGTACATATTTTTCAGTAATAATGCCAAGATTATGGATACTTGCTAAGGGGCTGAGCCTGTGGGGTGGTGATGATTTCATGTGAGATGCTGAGGGTCCTCAATTCCCATTGAAAGCTAGTGGGAATTGAGGGCATTCACTACCTTGTAGGATTAGGCCCAATTCTTCATTGCAGCTGTTTGAAAGGAAGATGGGTGACTGGCTGGCAAGCAGTTTTCTGGCTAATGAGGGGGAAAAAAAAAGCAAACTTGTTTCCAAATATATCTGTTGATTATGTATTTGTCCTTTGTGGAAATTATCTACTCATTAAAGTGCAGCTCTGTCTGAAAAGTAACTCTGTAAAAATGTATCATGGAATTTCATGCGTTTATTGTTTCTCAGTTATTTCCATATTACTGTATAAAATCACTCAGTTTACAAGGGCATGCCTTGGAAACCAAACCAGGGATCAGAGAATCAATCTGGGTTCTTTCTTGTTAATGCATCATCACTAGTAATAAAGATTCTGCGAGCCGAAATCTGAACTCTTACCCTCCTGCAACCCTATATATGTAAATAATAGCTGGAAGTTACTTAATAAGTCTCTTGATGTGTGAGCCGGAACAGATGTCACCTTTCAGGCAGCACCCAAGGAATTTCTCTTCTCCTTCCCTCTTCTTTCTCTTCCTCCCGTCTCAAGGGCAACATCCCTCTAGTCCTTCTTAGGGTTGTCTGGAGACTGTCACATTAACAGGGAGGAGATTTCCATGCAGCTGTCTCTTCACATGGGACATACAGCTCCTACCCCGCTGACAGAGCTGTGTGCAGAGCTTCCTTCTCTAGAGCAGGGAGTGATGAGTGATCACTGTGTTCTCCCTGCAGACACAGACGTGTGAGACCACTGTGGTGATGCAGCAATGTAAAACAATGTATAATTATGATGCGATATGAAATACATGAGTTGACCACAGAAATTCTCAGGAGTAACAACCATTTAGTATTCTCTTTGTATAGGAAAGATATGTTTGGTGAATAAAATGGGCCTGAGAGTCAAGACGGCTGTGCTTTCTCCCTTGTTTTGACTTGCTGGATGGTCTCTTGCCTCTTAGGTTATCCATATCTGTAATGGGGATACTCGCTTATAGCACAGAGGTGTCCAGTGGCTTAATTCATTTTGTCACAATGCTTTGATCAAGATCCTTGGATAAAAGCTGCTACATAAGTGCAAAATATTATTGTAATGCTAGCATGTGGGTTCTTCAGTAAAGTGTTCAATACAGTGTGTGCTCATCTTAAACTCAGTGAAAAATGGGGTTTCATTTAACTTCTGAAAGTTCACATTCTCTCTCCCTGAGAACATGATCTTTCCCTGAACTTAATGTAGTGAAGAAAAAAAGAAAGTTAAACTTTGTTAAAATGGTTCCAGCTGTCCCTGCATGGTGCCTGTCTCACAGCTTTATAAAGAACAAGAGATCACCACATATCCTTTCTTCTCAGTGTTCTTTGGAGGATCTTTTGAGGCCTGAAGACACTGGCAGTTGTAACAAATTAGGTCTTTATTTTCTTCTTCCTTGCCTTCTGGGTCTCAAGAGATTTCTTTCACATCTCGCTCAATAACACCCTCTCCTGCCTAGCAAAGTTAGATTTCTCCTAGCTTCCTTTATTCTTGTAGCGTCTGCATTTGTCTTTTGCAAGCGGCTCTTGGCTTTTTTTGGACAGTGTTTGATGCCCTTTTTTTCCTCCTCCACTTGCTGTGCTCCTGCAGATCTGCTGTTCGCTCAAAGTACCATGCTTTTTTATTTTTTAAGAACAAATGAGAGGCGAGATTGTTAAAGATATTTGGGAATTTCTTTTACCCGCATTTCTAAAACTCAGCTCAACGCTTTCTTGTTTCACAAATGTTTCACTTTCCCAATTATCCAATTTTTGCTCAGCTTCTTTAATTCAAAAGATACCAATGTTCCTAATGGATGAATTCCTGGCAAGCAAATGCATGTATCTATATGTACTCAGAAAACTTTCCAGTCTGTGATATGTGTTTGCATTTTACAGATAAGAATAGGAAATATAGGCATTAGGGGGACATTATTTATGCCTTTTGTTGGCATGAGTATCGTTAAGAGCTAATAAATTATGGCTTTTCAGTATACACAGCCATAAATGACTGCTGTGATAAAATACTGATGGTGGGTCAATCATTTAATCAATTGCAGAAGCTGTTTCCTTATTACACATCAAGTCATAATGTCAACAGGGCGGTTAAAGTATGTGCTGCCTGTTTCAGTGGTGCACAGCTAGTGGCGTGGCTAAGAGACATAACTGAGATCTGGGGTTTAATGTTGATTTTGGCCTAACTTTCTGAGAAGTGCTGAGCACCCACAGTGTCCTACCAGGAAAATCTTCTCTTATTGTTTCATTGTGCTGGAAAGATGAGTGTTTAGTATTTCTATACAGGTAGACTAATACCTTTTCAGATTGAATTACACCATGAGATATGCTGTAACTAGAATGTGAGTCTCCCTGTAAGTATAAGAAATATATTCAGAAAAATTAACAGTGAGATTTTTTTCTATGCAGAAAGAATGGTTTTGTATATACAGCACATAGGGTGCCCAGATATCCTGATTTTTATAGGGACAGTCCCGATATTTGGGGCTTGGTCTTATCATAGGACTGAAAGGGATCTTGAGAGGTTATCTAGTCCAGTCCCCTGCACTCATGGCAGGACTAAATATTCTCTAGATTTCTGCCAGGAGTTTGTCTAATCTGCTCTTAAAAATCTCCAATGATGGAGATTCCGCAACCTTCCTAGGCAATTGATTCCAGTGCTTAGCCACCCAGTTTTTCCTAATGTCCAACCTAATCCTCCCTTGCTGCAATTTAAGCCCACTGCTTCTTGTCCTGTCCCCAAAGGTTAAGAAGAACAATTTTTCTCCCTCCTCCTTGTAACAACCTTTTATGTACTTGAAAACTGTTATCATGTCCCCTCTTAGTCTTCTGTTCTCAAGACTAAACAAACAAATTTTTTCAATCTTCCTTCATAGGTCATGTTTTCTAGACCTTTTAAATCATTTTGGTTGCTCTTCTCTGGACTTTCTCCCATTTGTCCATGTCTTTCCTGAAATGTGGTGCCCAGAACTGGACAGACTACTCCAGATGAGGCGTAATCAGCGTGGAGTAGAGTGGAAAAATTACTATTTGTGTCTTGCTTACAACACTCTTGCTATTGCATCCCAGAATGCTGTTTGCTTTATTTTTTTTTTCCAGCAGTGTTACACTGTTGACTCATATTTAGTTTGTGGTACACTATGACCCCCAGATCCCTTTCCACAGTGCTCCTTCCTAGGCAGTCATTTCCCATTTTTAATGTCAAAAATCAGAGAGGTAGCCATGTTAATCTGGATTTGCAGAAGTAACAAAGAGTCCTGTGGCACCTTAAAGACTAACAAAAGTATTGAAGCATAAGCTTTCATGGGCTAGTACCCACTTCGTTGGATGCATGCAGGAAGTATCCACTGTATGCATTCGACGAAGTGGGTGCTAGCCCATGAAAGCTTATGCTTCAATACTTTTGTTAGTCTTTAAGGTGCCACAGGACTCGTCATTTTTAATGTGTGCAACTGATTGTTCCTTCCTAAATAGGATACTTTGCATTTGTCCTTATTGAATGTCATCCTTTTTACTTCAGTTCGTTTCTCCAGTTTGTCCAGATCATTTTGAATTTTAATCCTATCCTCTAAAGCACTTACAACCCCTCCCAGTTTGGTATCGTCCACAAGCTTTATAAATGTACTCTCTATGCCATTATCTAAATTATAGGTGGCTATTACCCCACACCCCATCTCAGTTTTTCACACTTGCTGTCTGGTCACTCTAACAGCACAGGACTGGGAGCTAGGCTGTGCATGGATCTTCCATAGGTGCACACAGATGGGAGTGGATGGGAGGGGCCTAAAAACTCTTCCTCCCTCCCCTCCCCTTCCCTGTTCCATCCCCACATCAATGAAGCATGTGTTATCTGAAAGGAATAGGCAAGAAACTCGCTCCCTGTACCTGGCCAGCAGTTGGCCAGGCACAGAGCGGAGTATGCCTATGGGATGGTGCATGATGAATTTTCCTTCATTCCCCAGAGCTCTGAAAATGAGTCTCCTGAGACATATTCCCTTACAAAGCTATACCTGCGGTGATGCAGCTCTGCATAGCTACCAGTGTAAGTGCCTTCAAGGCACAATCTGGCCCAAAGTATTATTATCCAGTGATATTGCAATGATATAACATTGTAATAAGCATTAAAACAGAGGAGGGAAAATGTGTTAGTGTGTAAGGGAAATAGGAAATTACTGTCAAGTGCATGTGATATACATTATCTTAGCTGTTAGTTTTTAAGGGTTAATATTTCTGTGGTTCTTGTGTATTCCTCCTTCTTCAGGTTAAGACTCCAATCATTCAAGTAGAGGAGAATGGAAGAATAAGTACTCTGTGATGATGATTGCCTCAGAAGTGAACATCTTTATCTTAGACGGCAGTAATGCATTTTATTTCGTCTCAGTCACATGATAGTGAAACTGTTGAGTGATAAAAGGATATCATCAGCATGTGTAGTTTAGCAGCAGAATGACAAGCTACAGGCAGGTTTACATTGTCCAGATGTAGGTAAGGAAATGTCAGAAACCGCCTGCTGTAGCTAAGGACAATACTTCATGTTCTTTTGTAAGTGTAAGCAGATGGTAATTGAAAGGTGTTTCATATTTACAGGGTTGTGACCACATACTGGGCAAAGTAAACTCAGAGTTAGGAGGCCAAAGGTGTTAGAGAAGGATACTGTCATTACAGAACTAACAGGAAGCACTATCAGCTTATTATCATGAAACTAATTTGGCTAAAAATATTACCCATTTAGAATGAGCTCTTCCCTCAGCAAAATGAAGTTGTTGTGGGATGGAGTTTTGAGAGTAGGGATTAGTTTAGTATGGACCCATTCCCAATATGCTTATTCAGACCAAATACTTTTTGAAGTTAGAATATTTGGCCTCTTTAAGGTGCATAAAAGTAGGTCCTATATGGTTACAGAAAGCTACCATATGCCTGCGAGTCAGTAACTATATAACATCGCTTCACTTTGCAGAAACCATTCCATGATATCAATATTTATTATTCAAGCCTTTGGTAAAGCTACTGACAGCTGGCGGACTTACCAGCTGCACATGAAACTAAGTGTTTGTATGCCTGGTATAATCATGAATGGCTGTATTCAATAGGAAGAAATGTTTTCTGATTTGTGCACAGCGGAAGTCCCAAAAAATGAAAGCCACCTGATAGTTTGCATTGAATTCAGCCCTAAGTGGCTCATAATGTCCAGCCTTCTTTCCATAATCTGTATACTGGCCTAGAAATGAAATTTCAGTTTCTTTCTCTGGAAGTTTAGTATTTCCTGTCAGGGCTCTGATAACTAAAACAAAGCAGCTCTGTTAGTTTCTCTTTGTAGTTCTGATGGAAATTAGAGATGGAAAAGACTTAGAGGTATTAGGTTAGATTGTCAACTTTTAGGGGCAGGGACCATCTTTTGGGCCTGTATTTGTACAGCACCTAGCACAGTGGGGTCCTGGTCCATGAATAGGGTTCCTTGGTGCTACAATAATACCAATAATAAGTAAATAATATCAATTATCCCCATGCAAAATTCGTCTCCAACTCATGCAGGATTATACCATACTGTATATATTTTTTAGTACTTTGATTTGGTATTGGTCACATATCCAGCAATAAGCAAAGGACTGGAGGAAATGTTGTGTCCATTTTATTGTGACTCTTACAAGATCTGAACAGGAAGAACCCAACTCATACAGCCACTCAGTTCACAGGGTCTTGGACTAGAAGTGGTACATTTTGTCAAATTTAGCTTCCTGTCCTTATATTAAAGGACTTCACAAAAAAGTCAGAGGGAGGGGTTTGAACTTCTTCCTCAAACAAACCTCATTCTATTATTGACTCCTGGGATTCTCTTGCCTGTCCCTCTACGACATGATGTTTTCACTACAGGACCTTCTATGATAAACAGGGTACATTTGGTGTCAGTTATCTCCTCCTGTTCCTTCTGCTTCAGACTGGATCGAGAGAGAGGATTTTATTAAAACCTTCACTCTGGGCTCCTCCCTTCTTCTGTATAGTTAATTCAGTAGCAGTGCCATAACTTCCTGATGAAACCAAGTCAACAACTGAGCATTTTCATTACCATCCCAAAATCTGAGCCATGAATCTCTTGGAGTAAACTCAGGCCAAGTTAAAAGTGAATCTAGGCCCATTTATGACTTTAGATGGAAACCAGGCAAAACTCTCTTGTTTTGGCTGAGTTTTGCTCTGAGCTTCAAGGTCTGTTTGATTCAAAAACTGAAACTGGGAGAAGGAAAAAAGGGTTTGTGTTTAGACCCTTCAAATCAAACCCGGTGAGTTTCCTCTAGACTTTGCTAAGCCTTCCATTTACTGTCTAGACCAGCTTAAGGTATAGCATTGATGGGCTTCATAAGAAGTGTCTTTGAGATGCTGCCAGGCCAAAAGAGAGTGAGAATCTTTTCATGAGGGTTCAGAGAGAAACAGTGCTTACTTATATAAACATAAGGTATCTATAGTTAATCTCAAAATAAATGTTTGCGGTTGGATTAGATGTGTTATGCATCTGTTTCTTTTATTTTAATAATATTTTTCTTATCCTCCTTTCAATTCTTAATTTGGTTCTGAGTCTGAGGCTTTTGTTTTGGGAATTTGTCAGATAGTCCCAAAGAAATGAAACAACTCTTCTGACCCTAAGGAGAGAGAGTAAAGGGAGGATGCCTGCAGGGTATCCCTACTGAAGTTTCCCTGTCATAAAAGGTCCTGGACTAGGGAGTCCTCTCCGATTGGGGGTGTGTCTGTCAGGGTTTCGGTCAGATGCACGCCTGTAAAATGTCTGCCCATCACTGAAGATGAGAAATGTTATATGTGTTACAGTAGTGCAGGCCTGCACAACTCGTAAAGCAGCGAGGGCCATATTACTGCAAAAAAACCAGCTGTGGGCCGAAAAGCCCCACCCCACCGCTTGGCTTGCCCCACCTCTACTCACCTCCCAGGGGCCACACAGTGAGCCCGTGCGGGCCGCATGTGGCCCCCAGGCCGCATGTTGTGCAGGCCTGCAGTAGTGCATAAGAACCTCAATCAGAGATCAATGCCCCACTGTACTTGGCACAGTACAAGCACTTCAGGTTTTCAGAAGCCACATCAAGTCCTTATCTGGAAGAAAGCTCTTCATAGGATAGGGTATTTGAGAGTGAGGGGGAAGAACAGGGAAATGCGTGTGGAACCTTGGAGCACTGTGCCGGGCATTGAGAATAGTGCTGAGGGAGGGAGAGCACTCCAAAGAAGGACTTTGCATAGCAGAAAGCTAGATACCTGTGAGTTTGAGACTGAGGGCTACTCAAGATCTGGAAGTCTCTCTGCATTACACCTGGGGTTTAGCGGCACCCAGTGGCGAGTGCAAAGTCACTCCCCATATCTATGTATCTCTCCCCATACATCTATATATAAACCTGCTGACCTAAAAAATCTGTCCTGAGGTGTCTGGAATCCACAGCTCCCTTCCACACTTTTCTAAATTCTTCTCAAATGCAGTGATTTCCACCACAGTCCCACCCCCACTTTTAACACAAAAAATGGTCATATGGCTGTTGGGGGAAGGGTCTAAAGACAAAAGCCACCTGGACTTCTGTGGTGGTGCTATAGCAGTCATATTTCACCCTAATAATACAGAGATCACTTCAGCTATGATTTAATGCCATTAACTTCAGTGTGTTTACAATAGGTGTGAATTCCTTTCCCTGTCCCAAAGACATCTTCATACAATCCAGGGGAGAATATAGCTCTCTGTTGAAACCTTTCAGATTGTTGAAGCTAGAATGTTTACAACAGCTTTTGGTGTGTGTTTTATCTTCACAAAGATGTTGGGTGTCCCATAGCGTTGCCAATTTTAGCTGGACATATTCCTGGCGGTTTCATCACACATGACATAATCTTTAATTAAAGATTAATCTTTAATTTCTGGAGGCTCCAGGACAATCCTGGAGGACTGGCAACCCTACGTGATCTCAAAGTAGACAACAAAGTGATATGGCAGTTCCTACGGTAACTGCTCCTTGCATAGCGTATACCAGATTAATTCATAAATTATATACATTCCACGTAATTTGTTGGCATTGACTATCAAGGCTCCTTAACCCCAATAAGGCACCTTTAATGCATGTATTCTTTGCTTTGTGTTTTGAAAGGCAAATATTCCCTTATTATCTGTGCACAAGGCTCACTATAGAAGGAATAATTTTGAGGCCTCTCTGCCATGTAAAATGATGGATGTGTGCTGTACAGCCAGCTAGCTGATTCATCCAGAAATATCTGTTGACTAAAAGAGGCTGTATAATATAATTTTTTTAAAAAAATTAAAGGGTCCTTTGATGCAGTGTCAGGGTACAGAGAGAGAGAGAGACAATGGATTCAAGAGTTTTGAACTTCTCTTTCCTCTACGGACTAGAACTTTGTGCTGACATGATTTGCGTTTCACTCTGTGGTCATGGAGGCAATTATTCTCTCCCACCCTTGAGGGCAGGGCAAAACAAAACAAAACAAATAAATCCCACAAACAAACAAAAACTACATTTTTTTTTCTTGTGTGTTGTTAAAAGCTGTTTGAGCTGATGACCGGGCCTTGAAGATTATTTGATTTATTTACCATTTTTATTATAATAGTGTCAGCAGCCATAATCAGACTCAGAGCCCCATTATGCTGGGTAATGTACAAAATAAAGTGTAGGACAGTTCCTGATCCCAGTGTAAATAGAGACAAGATAAAGGATGTGGTATACAAAAGGAATGGAGATGCAAGATATGGATGAGCTTATTAGGAACACCAATGGGGGCACTGAAATGGGATCACTTGCATGAGTAAATGCTCCGCAGTGTGAGTGAAGTTGCCTGATCGTACTCAGAGTGAGTCACAGCAGGAAACTGGGAGTCAGGCCTATTTTTTTATTTTTTTGACTCAGTCACTAGCTATTAGGTCATGTTTCTGCCATATGTAGTGTTAGCACTTTGGGCGTGAGCACACAGTTCGCCGAAGAATACATAGTTTAATTACTTGCCTTTGGTTGGTGCCTTTACCTTTTTCTCCCATCCCTACAGTAGTGAAGCATTTTTTCATTCGAAACTTCTTTCTTCTGATTCATCACCACTTGACTTGTATTCCTGGGACTGGCCAATTAGTGTTTGGCACATCTTTGTGGAGTGGAGTCATAAATATGACTGTAACACTCCCGGATCTTCCATTGTCCAACCACCAACCAGTATTAAGGAACAAGTAAGAGCAGCCTTATGGTACCAGTTGTTATGGTTAAGCTGGCTTTAAGACTGCTTCAGGCTTCCAGAGCAGTGCAAAACAGCCCTAGCATGACATGCCAGTGCAAGCACTGGAAACTGTGCCCCCAGCATGTATCACTGTTGTATGATGTTACCAGGTAATCTATATGGAGCTATCTATATCAGCTCCATAGGATGTGATTTGTCTAGGTAAACCCCTGCATTTCTACATTCATTACACCACCATCCACAGTTTCTCAGCTCGGCTCCCATGTGCTCTGTTGATTTGTGTCATCGCTGTAACATGCACTGTACTCTGTTCTTACCCACTTTCCAATAAGGAAAAGATTAAAAGGAAAATGGTTGAAAAGAGCATGGATGATGAACAATGTCTACCATTCTTGATGAATGGTGTTGGCCCTGTCTTCAGACTTGGTCTGACCAGGGTCTGGTGGATTCCTATTGCATTATATTATGCTGTGTAGGGCTCTAATATCTTGGAAGGAAGCCAGTTCCTACTGCCATAAATTGTATATTTTTTTTATGTCTTTTGATTTAATATTTGAAGACTGTGATATTTTCCCCTTACTGCTGCCATTGAGTATTTGTTGCATGTACAGTAATAATAGTAATGTTTAGCAGTGATATAGTGCTTTACATCTTCCAAGTGTTTCACAGACATTAACTAAGTGGCTGTTACCTTTGTCTGTAACATAGTTGGCCATATGTTCAAAATTCCGTTGTTCTCCCCTCTTCTCCAAGAGCTTTAACCAATCAAGACACTGGAACTGAGGGTAGTCTACTGAAGCCTAATGAATTTGATCATATACATTCACTTTTTCTTTTGCCAAAGATTCCCTTTAAGTTGCTGACCAGCAATTGAAGTCGGCAAAGTAAGCCAGACAAAGGTTCTGGCTGTAATCCCCGTAGACTAGAAGAAAAGGGTGGCTACGTTTTGCATTGATTATGAGAAAAGCATTGTTACATTTCCTTTAGTGCTAAGATTTAAAATTGAGCATCAAATCTTGCCTTTGGTGCACAGAATGATAGGGATTGCTGGGAGCCACAATGCAAATGAGTAGAATATCTCTTTGGTGCTTGAATACCCTAGGTAGTATGTCTGGGAAAAGCCCTCAGATGCAATACATCCAAAAGGAGGCTGTAAGAAGAGCAGTGTGTCTAGCTCCCAAGCCAGCGCAGGGTATATACATCAGCAACCAGTGCTAATCTTGAGCAGATTGGTGTTCAGTTTGCTCCAGATCAGAGTTTTACAAGTGATGGGCTCATCTCCTGGCAGAGGCCTGCCCTTCACTGGCAGGATACACACCTTCCCTTTTAGCTGATTCTTCCAGTTCTTCTCATTCTGAGTGTGCTCGCTGGCCAGTGCCAAAGCAGGCTTTGGCCTTGGAAAAATAATGACTTCCCTGACCCAGTGATATCATAGCTGGAAAATTATTAGTATAGCTGGTCAGAATATTTTTGTCTAAATGAAATGTTTGTTGTGTTTTCGGTTGAGTTTTGTTGGTAAGAAGGAGACAGGCTCTCGTGCTCTAGAGCGTGGTGGGTAGGGCACTGGCCTGGGATGTTGGCCACCTGTGCTCTAACCACTAGCTTGTAGAGCACACACGAGCCTCGCCCCCCATGAAATTTGACATAATTTTCTTTTTGTGAAATTATTACAATGGTTTTGTGTTTGTTCCAATGCAGAATGAAAATAAATTTTGAAACCTTGAAACTTGCTGCAAAATTGAATTGTCATCCTCCAGTCAGGTCTACTCATTAGCTCATATTGGGCCAATTTCTACTTTGAGATGCATGTAATTTGCTTCTGCCTGTGCCATGCCTTGATTACCATGGTGATGGGTGCATTATAAATGAATAAGATAGCATCAAGGCATATCCTCCTGTGGCTCGTTACTTTTACAATACTAACAAGTAGAAGTTCACATTTCTCTTTCAGAATGTATTCAATTAAATAGGAAACAAGAATATTAACAGCTACAAAAGAGAGAGTACAAACTTACATGTGATACTTTCTCTCATACTTCATAAACCAACCAGCAGCTGTCTCATATTAGGGAGAAAATTCCCTTCCAAAGGCACAATATTGCATAGTTGTCCACAGGGGTGGAGGGTTGAGGTGGTATGGCTATTACAGATTCCTCTGACATGTATGATATTGCCCACCTTCAAAGAGAGGCTGTTGGAGCAAGTGGACCACTGATCTTAAAACTGTTCTCATCTAGACAACGATTTACAGACATTACTGAAAGCTTCATCATATGTAAGGTTTGGGAGTGGAATATTTTCTTTAAGAGGTACTTTGATCTCGCTACTACAGGAAGCACAAATAAATGGAATATACAATGAACATATTTCCATTCTAGATGGAGCAAGAGAGGAACCATTTTCTACTCTTTGTATCTTATCAGTACCACTACCACCAGTTATTTACTTTTATTAACAAAAACCAATAGTTTCATCCATCTGGAGAAGACCTTTGGCCAAAACATCGTGACAGGAATGTCAGGTGGCTGGAGAAGCCCACTCTTAGATATATGCTAATAAGAATGAAGAATTGATTTTGTTCTGGTTTGTCATCAGTATGACTTAAGGATCTGAAAACGAGTAACAAAGGGAGGCTGAGAATATGCCTTAAAGTATGTGAATGCTTTATTGTTCAGCTATACAAAACTGCCAATGCCTCTTGCTACAGTTGGTAGTACAATGTAAGGTTTGATTTGTGTATTATGGGTCAGATCCTCAGCCCCATCAAGTCCTCTTTGTGACCTCAGGCAAAGGGGATTAAAGCTAAGTGAACTTAGGGATGTCTAGTGTTGGAGAAAACTTTGGCTGGGATACAGTGAACTCCTCCCATCTTTGCCCACCCCATTCCAAAAGGTGAGTCAGAGTTGAGAGGGGGATGGAAGGAGGCACAGCCAGATCTTGCTGCACTCCAGAGATCTCTGCAGGTGTAAAGGCTACTCTAAATTGCACCAGGAGGCAAACTGTTGACCCCCAATAGGGGAGCAGGGAAGTGGAGGGAAGCCACCTATGGCGTCTCCCCAGATGCACCAAGAAAACATAAGATGCAGCTGATTCATCTTAGCATCAGCCTATACCAGTACAGTATCCTCTACAATGTTAATTACTGTGGCTACAGAGAACACTGTATGTGATGGGAGAGGGAATGGCAACTTAACCATGTCTGCATGAAACCTCCATACTCCAAACAATGTAATACGGTCTTTGAAAGGTCTGAAGCTGGAGGGAAAGTATCATAGAATCATAGAATATTAGGGTTGGAAGGGACCTCAGGAGGTCATCTAGTCCAACCCCCCGCTCAAAGCAGGACCAACCCAACTGTATCATCCCAGCCAGGGCTTTCTCAAGCCTGACCTTAAAAACCTCTAAGGAAGGAGATTCCACCACCTCCCTAGGTAACCCATTCCAGTGCTTCACCACCCTCCTAGTGAAAAAGTTTTTCCTAATATCCAACCTAGACCTCCCACACTGCAACTTGAGACCATTACTCCTTGTTCTGTCATCTGATACCACTGAGAACAGTCTAGATCCATCCTCTTTTGAACTCCCTTTCAGGAAGTTGAAAGCAGCTAACAAATCCCCCCCAATTCTTCTCTTCTGTGAACTAAACAATCCCAGTTACCTCATAAGTCACATGCTTCAGTCCCCAATCATGAGTCCCTACTCTGGACTCTTTCCAATTTTTCCACATCTTTCTTGTAGTGTGAGCCCCCAAACTGGACACAGTACTCCAGATGTGGCCTCACCAATGTCGAATAGAGGGGAACAATCACGTCCCTCAATCTGCTGGCAATGCCCCTACTTATACAGCCCAAAATGCCGTTAGCCTACTTGGCAACAAAGGCACACTGTTGACTCGTGTCCAGCTTCTCATCCACCGTAACCCCTAGGTCCTTTTCTGCAGAACTGCTGCCTAGCCATTCGGTCCCTCATCTGTAGCAGTGCATGGGAAAGTAGCAAGATGCTACAGAGAATCAGTGCCACAAAGGACTCTTTTTGGGCTCTAGTTTTCAAAAAGGCGTATAATGCAGTGTTACCAACTCTCACAACATTGTTTGCGAGTCTTGCCGTATTTGATGTTTCTCCTCAAGCCCCAGCCGCTGGAGTCATATGATTACATGAGAATCTCCACTTTCATTTAAACAAAAGTAAATTTCTAATTGTTGTGGATGCAGAGAGAGGCTACAAAATGGGAAGCCTAAAAGCTCAAAATAGAAGGCAAATCAAAACCCCCCAAATATATAATTTTTAAAATCCCATGATTTTTATTCCAGTCTCGTGATATTGGAATCCTTGGGGTTGGCTGTTCTACAAACTCAACTTCTGACTTTTTCCTGACAATCACATACACAAATATCTTTTTCATGAAATGCATCCCAAATGATTTGCAGATGCAATCAGGTACTTAAATGTCTGGGAACTTATTTGCCCACAATTATTTGCTCCCTTAGAGTTGCAGCTTCAGTTGTTGTAGATGCGAAAACTCAGGCACAAAGTCAGAGTCTGCCTTTGAATATCAGCCCGGGTGTTACTTCAGTAGACAGGATCACTGCACAAGCGCTGTGATTTCCAGACAGAGATGCGGATATGTTTTATGCCATTGTTGCTTTGCTTTTAACTTAAGTAGCTAGCTGTCTAACTAATATATGTCCTTAAAATATTGGAACTACAGCCTGTCTAACTAAGTTATTCAGTTTGTTCCAAAACTTCATCACAATGTTTCTTTAAATCTCACAGCTTTGAATATCCCTTTGGGTATGTCTGATACTTGCATCAGAGCATACTTGACTGAATGCTGCTGTACTTAAGTGGAATTTATTATGAGAGTTCTGAGAATTACTGTTGATTTCTCTTTGGTCTCTACTTATTTTACTTGTCTAAGTTCACTGCCAAATACAGTTATGCTGTTAAATAGCTTCAGAAACAAAAATATACTAAAATGACATCGCCATAGAATAAATAGGATACGATTTATCATAACAGTGAAGATCCGTTTTTAAAAGGCTTTTTTAATGTACTTGCATCTGAATTGGTTGAGTCATGAGTTAATTTAAAACTCTTGTAAAAATTGTGATGAGACAAAATAGTCATCTATTTGACAAAAATAGATTGTTAATGGCTTTCCTGGATGAGAAGATGCTTTTTTTTTTTCCCCAGATTGCTACTGAAAATGTGATCACTTAGAAATGTGTTGCTCTGCTTATTGGCCAACACTTCACTAAATACAGAAGATCCAGTTGTTTAATGCTTCTCTCTTATAAAATTCTATAATATTTTACAGCAATGGTCACAAACAATGTGGTATAGAGTTCCTACGGGGCTTTTGATTGATACTGTACAATACTATATCCAGCATCTGCTTGGAGATCTCTGTGGATAGACTCTTGTACGGTCCTGTTGACTTAATTAGGTTGTCTCCTGGGTGGAGGATGATTTTGTTTGTATGATTAGGGTCCTAGCATTGTGCTTTTCTGACCTCAGAAATGTGCAAAATCTGTAAATATAAAAATATAAAAACCTCAGAAATTTTTAATTGTGCAAAACTACCTAGCGTATGTCATTAAAATGCAGAAGCTCTAACTGAAATAAAATTAGCTGCTGCTATTGTTGGGTGCTAATAAATTAAAATAACTACAAATTAATCAAATTCCAAACCAAATAGTGCCTGATTCTGAATCACTGGAGTTAGTGGGAGATTGGGAATTTCATTGGGCACAGAATCAAGCGTAGAAAGAGGACGGAAGTTTCGTAGCAAAGGCATTACTCATCTAAACAAGTATGAAAATAGACATTCCTCCTCTTCAGGAAATAGAACTGTCATGTGCATATCCTCACCATGAGACATTTACTTGATTATAGGACCAAATTCTAGAACTTAGCATGCTTAGCATTTTTCAGGATCTGGCCACTACAAAAAAATTTAACGTGCCTTTTTAACACCATTTTTAGAAATGAGGCACATCTTTATTCGAATGAAGAGTCATGCAAGTAGAATTGAGCTCTAATTTTGCTAAGCATCTGGGATCTCTTTTGGTTTTTAGATTAATAATATTTTCAAATACTTCGTACATTCTTTTGTCTTTATTACAAAATCAGGCTCCTATCCTGCAATTGGATCCATGCAGGCATGAAGGTACATTTATACCAATCTAATTGCAGAATCAGGACCTCAGTGTCAAGTTTGTTATAAAGGGGAGTGTAAAAAACACTTCTGGTTTTAGATTGTGCCACCCATTCTGAATAGCAACTTGAGCAAGGCATCTTACAGATATACAGTATATCCTGTTTCTTCCCCTTGCAGACTGATGTATACCCCTTGTGGTTCATATATCAGCCCTATCTCATGTCATTGCGTAGGATACATTTGGATTTGTGTTCCATTGTCAAATAACTTTTAATAATAATAATCTGGCATTTGGCCACTTTTGCTTCTTCATTTACGTATGTTTGTGTTTAGGTATGATGCATAGAACTATTTTTTGTCTGAGTGCTGCTGGGTACTGAGTAAAGTATTTATATGTCAGTAATATATTTACACAGAGAAGTGATTTTAACTGAGCCATATAATAATCTGATTCTATCCAATGTGATGTACCTGTTGACAGAAAGCTGATCTTTAATCTTAGGCTATCAAACAGGAATTACATCTTGTAATAGGTTGTTGTGCTGTGCCCAGTGCTGATTGCCTTCTGATGCATACCCATAAGAGAGACTAAGATATTGCACAAGTTCTGAGAAAGAGAGAGATTTCCTTTGGAATTTTGTGTTTTACAGAAAAATAAAAACCTATAAAACTACTTAAATTCCTAACTATATCCTATGCAATTTCCTAGCAGAAACAATAAAAAAAAATCTACATAACAAAATTCAGGAAATAAACACTTGAGCAATGTTTTGTGAATTTGGCTTGATGTTTCTAAGCAGTATATATTTTTTCTTAATGATGTGCTCTTCTTTCTAGGGATCAGCAGATTCATACACAAGCAGACCATCAGATTCTGATGTATCTTTGGAAGAGGACAGAGAAGCAATCCGTCAGGAGAGAGAACAGCAAGCAGCTATTCAGCTTGAAAGGGCGAAGGTGAGTTCGTCTTTTCAGCTTTAATAATAGCAAAGTTATATGGCATTTGGTGGCATATCAGCCTTTGCATAGTGTTAGAATTCATTCTACAGGTTTATAATGGTGATCATATAATTTGAAAATATCTTGGCAACCAACTACAAGATGCTAGAGGGGGAAATACCAAATATTTTTGCAAAGAAAATACTACTTAAAACATAGAGACAAATCCTGCTGTCACCCCATGTAACCTTGTATATGTTGGTAGGTCCTAGATGTGTAAATAAGAGTGGAATTTCATTCTTTTACTTAAGGAAAGGGGAACAACATAAGAGATTTCTATCACATTTTCATAGGAATGTGCTTGCCTGTTTAGAATTTGGATTTGGTGCAGGTGCTCACCCTATGGATGAGCTGTGGATGGACTGGATGTAAATATAACGGGACAAATACCGCCTTATGATGAAAGCACGAGAGTGCCATTCATTTCAATTGCCATTGTACCAATAAAGTTAGATACAGGATTTTGACCCAGTGGCTACAATTTAGTCCTTTTTTGATTGTTTATTTCTCAAAATGTGAAGAAAGGGGCTGCAAATGACAAAAGTTCTGACAGAGGGGTCAGGCAATCAGATACTTCAGTGATGGAGGTGACAGTAAAATAAATTGGGCATATGGATAGATACATGTCAGAGGAATTTTCCATCGGTGGAAAGCAGGCAGTGTTTTCAGGGCCACATTTTCCAGGGGTACTTCAAGTGAAGGCCAACTTCAGAGAATGGTTGGGAGAGGCTCCCAACCTGACAGAACTTGTTAAAAATTATACACTTGCTATGGGGTTTTAGATTGTTCTGCTGAATTTAATAGAAAATTCTATCCCTTCTGTAGGTGGTTTAAAAAAGCCTGTAGAAAGGCTTTCTCGTTCTCTATTAAATTCTACACGTTTTTGGATTAATTCCTATAACATCTATTACATGTCTGTAGAACCCTCCTAGTTTTATGCCTATTAAATTCCATAGGATTTTTCCATAGGTCTGAATCAGCATGTCTCCCTGTTGCTCTGGCCACCTCACTGTCTTGGTCAGCTTCACCTACTTTTGAGGATGTTTTAGGCAACACTTGGCCCCCCAGTAGAAAGGATTTTGTAGGTCCCTTGTGCTGCTGTGTTTCTTACAAATTTCCGGTTACTCGGGCATACAGCCCATTTTACACCAGCAAGAATTAATCAAGCCTTGGAACTCTATAGTGTTCTAGAGTACCTTGTAGCCTACATCTTATGTAGGATCTTCCATCACATCTCATGCCTTAGGACAAAAAAAAATCTCTGCAAAAGAAGAATTTTCTTACCTTGTGTACCACACTCCATTGGGTGTGGAGTGTGGTACACAAGGTAAGGCATTGTGGAGGGAGGAATTACCGTCCTTTGAATTATCCTACAAGGATATTGATACTGATGGATCAGTTCTCTTTTGTAGCAAATAATATGGCTCAAATTTGGATCTGATGTAAGCAAGCACAACTCTATTGACTTGTGTGGAGTTGTGTCTGCTTACATTAGATCTGAATTTGGCCGTATGTGCCAATGCATGGCTAGTAAATATATATATATATTTAATTTGACACAGTCAGCACATTATCTTTTCAATCTAAAAAGTACAACAACACTTCTGTAATATTCTTGCGACATGTTTTTTTGTTCCTAGTCTAAACCTGTAGCGTTTGCAGTTAAGACTAATGTGAGTTACTGTGGCGCACTGGATGAAGATGTTCCTGTCCCAAGTACTGCCATCTCTTTTGATGCCAAGGACTTTTTGCACATTAAAGAGGTAACTACAGCATGCAATTATTCCTCTGACCTGCCAACAACTAAAACCTAAGCAGTCAGATTTGAGCCACACAAGACAAAAAGGAAAGCTGACTAGCAGCCAGCATTACACAGAGCATCTGTTTGATTAGCGGTAACATCCAGGATCGCTCGTCCTTATCAGGATTCCAGTGCCATGAAGCTGTATCTTGTACTATTAAGAATTTGAAGCTACTAATTCATTGTCAGGTCTTAAGAACACGTAAGGGAAATCATGTCTTGGGTGATTTTTAAAATCACTTGAACTTGATGGATATAGATTTTGTTCTTCACTAAAGCAGTGAGATTGAGACCAGTAGTAGATAGCCTGGGGAAGGACACCTTGAGCCAAATAGTGGAGTTACACCGGCTTACACCAGGTTTGCATGTAGCCCTCTAGAATAAGAGAGTAAGAAAAAGCATCTGTAGGAAAGCTTTCTGCCTTGGGACATAGGGTTCATCTACACAACAAATGGCAGAGAGTCCCAGAGTCTGGGTCAACGTATTCAAGCTTCTGGGGCTCAGGCTACTGTGCTAAAAATAGTCGTGTAGCTGTTGTGGCTTTGGCTGGAGCTGGGTCCTGCCTACGCATCAGATCCCAAACTGCAACATCTTGACATCTATTTTTAGCACTGTAGCCTCAGCCTGCAAACTTGAGTGAGTAGACCTGGGCTCTGAAGCTCAATACCACTCACTGTGTAAATGTATGGAGAGAGACTGAGAGAAATGGGACCTCAGAGCAGAGAGGGAGCTAAGGGGTAAGGGCACCATCCTAAAATGGTAACTGGAGAGAAAATCATTTATACTGTATGTCAAAGATATTTCCTGCAAATTTTCTTTGGGCTTCCTAAAGTGAACCCACAACATGTGCATGTGCAACATGTTATTTCGAACACATATATGTAGGTTGAAAACTTGCAAAACAAGATTCATCCTTATATTTTGTAGATGGATTTTAGGGGACCTGATACCACTTTGGCTCAGAGCTTTCTGAAGTTCTCCCATCTGTGCTTTACAGTTCTGTGATTTTTGAAATGTTCTCTTGCCAAACAATCCTAGTAGTAATCCCTTGTAATTTACCAGAATGTCAATTCTTTCTTCTCCCACCAATACACAAATATTTTCATTTTATGTTATGAACTTACAAAACAAATTCTAGTATAGCCCATTTTATTATTGATGCAAAGCATGATATATGCAGAACTTTGTACATTTCCCAGCACAGATATTCTTAGCTGAAACAATCCAGATGGCAAAAGTTGTGGATGTTACTCTAAAATGAATAGCCAGGAACAAGATCAATTTAAAATGGTTGTCTGGTACTTCAGTTGGTGATTTATTTGTGAAATTCTCAGGAGGTAGAGCAGTGGTGGACAGTACATGGCCCATTATGGCCCGCGAGACAGTGTTTACATTGACCATCCGCAGGCACACAGCCCGCAGCTCCTGGTGGCTGCAGTTCGCCTCATGCTTTACCGTAACCTCATGGACCTTATTATTTATAATGTATTAGTGCCTACGGTGTGCCAATGGATTACCCTGATGGATTGTGTGTGGCCCGTGAGCTGCAGGTTGCCCACCACTGAAATAGGGTCTTGCAGTTCAGTCTACAGTTTCTGAAATGAATTCTTTGCATCAATCTCCACTGCAGACGATTTTGGGAAGACACTCAAGTCAGAGCTATTTTGGGGGTGACAGATCTGAAGTACTGTCACAAACTGATGTCAGTAGAAGAAGGTTTAGTACAAATTGATAAACTAAACAGGAATAAGTCACCAGGACCAGACAGTATTCGCCCAAGAGTTCGGAAGAAACTCAAATATGAAACATAACTCTGGTATGCAACCTATCACTTAAATCACCTCTCTCCTAGATGACTGGAAGGTAAATAATGTAATGTCAATTTTTAAAAAGAGCTCCACAGGAGATCCTGGAAATTACAGGCCAGTAAGCCTAAGGTCAGTACTGGGCAAATTGGTAGAAACAGAACAGAACTTTCAAGCACATGACTCAGTACAATTTGTTGGGGAAGAGTGGAAGAGTCAACCTGGCTTCTGTAAAGGAAAGTCATGCCTCTCCAATCTAATATAATTCTTTGAGGGAGCCAACAAGCATGTGGAGTAGAGGATCCAGTCAGTATAGCATACTTGATGTGACGGGCTGGATCACAGAAATGCCCTGGGAGTTGCCAACTGATGTATCAAGACTACTTCTTCCTCTGCTTTCCTGTCCTAGGAGCTCGGGACTTCAGTGCCCTGCCTGGTTTGAACCAGCCCCGCTAGCCTGCTGCAAACCCAGACCCAGGTCTGAACCACATCCCCTAACAGCTGTAGGCTTAACTGAAAGCTACCTAAGAAGTGTTCCTGTCTTTAACACTCAGATGCTCAACTCCCAATGGGTCCAAACCCCTAATAAATCTGTTTTACCCTGTATAAAGCTTATACACAGTAAACTCGTAAATAGTTCACCCTCTATAACACTGAGAGAGAAATATGCACAGCTGTTTGCCCCGTCCCCCAGGTATTAATACATACTCTGGGTTAATTAATATGTAAAAAATAATTGATTAAATACAGAAAGTAGAATTTAAATGGTTCCAAATAGTAATAAACAGAACAAAGTAAATTACCCTGCCAAATAAAATAGAACACACAAGTGTATGCCTAATACAGTAATAAAACTGAATACAGATAAAACCTCACTCTCAGAGGACTTTCAGGAAGCTTTCTTTTACAGACTAGTCTCCTAGTCTGGGTCCAGCAATCATTCTCTCTCTCTCTCTCTCACACACACACACACTCTCTCTCTCTCTCTCGTTACTGTCCTTTGTTCCAGTGTCTTTCAGGTATCCTTGGGGGTGGAGAGGCTATCTCTTGAGCCAGCTGAAGACAAAATGGAGGAGTCTCCCAGGGGTTAAATAGACTTTCTCTTGTTGGTGGACACCCATCCTTCTCACTTTGTAGAATCCAGTTACAAAATGGAGATTTGGAGTCACATGGGCAAGTCACATGTCTATGCATGACTCAGAACATACAGGTAGCAGCCATTGTTCACATGCTACCTTGAATGTCCTCTGATAGACTTCTTATGTGAATTGGAGCCTCCCAAGATCCATTGTCCGTTAAGTGCTTCTTTATTGGGCACTTAATTTGCACATTCCTTTCTTAAGAAGCTGACCAAATGTTTTACAAAAGTTACTTAGATATCAAGCAAGTACACAGGCAATATTCATAACTTCCAACACAAAACTGTTCTGTATCTTCCCCTGAAGCTCTGGCATGGACTATTGTCTGAGACAGAATACTGAGCTAGATGGACCATTGGTCTGACCAATATGGCCATTCTTATGTTCTTAAACTAGCATATCATAATCATATATAACAAAGGATAATGCAAACCACAGAAAAACTTACATGGAAGGTGAGGAAAAATATATTCTTGCTGCAAAGTTATTGAGGCCAAATTTTCAAATTTGAGAGCCTAAAGTTGGGCCCCTAAATAAGTGATATGATTTATTTTAATTGATCCTGAGCCTGTGCAGATGTCATTGACTTCAAGTGGGAGTGTTAGAATTTATTTATTTAGTTGCCCAAGAACGAATTTAAGGGCCTGAGAGTTTGGGGCCAGGGAACTGATAATTTAGAGAGGTGGAGGTATACTTGGCTTCTTCCGCATTGATTTTGCAAACAAATCTTTGACTTCATTTTTTCTGAAAGTATTAAAATGATATTGATACACACTGGCTTTAATTATGTATAACCTCTCTAGGAGAACTAATATTCCTTTTAAAATATAGTACCAAGACCTCTTTACAACAAAATCATTGCAACTTAGAAAAAAATTACAAAATTGCTAAAAAATATAATCTGATCAATTTATAATGAACTAAATGAGGAGAAAAAATCAGAAATCTTTAAAAGGCTTGCTTAAAAAGTCCTGTCAACAGACTGTTGCAACAAATCTTTTGTCTTTATGGCATCACTCTTTACATCAGTGTAGTTTAGATTGGACCAAACTTTCAATTAAATAAACCTAATGTTAATGAAAATTAACAATACAATAAAACTGTGCTTTAAGAAATGTATTAAAGTCTCCAGAAGTAAAATTTCTTAACTGAATTAAAAAATATATCCAAGTGGTTTAGCCATTTCTAGGGTATAGGACTGCAAGTAAACTGAAGTCAAGATAGAGGAAAGATAGTCCAGGGATTAGGGTATTAGATAGTCCAGTCTCCCAAATTACCATTACCCTGGGAACCAGTTTGCATATTTATTGATGGTGTCAGCAGAAAAGTCATGCCTAGACATAGAGAGTGAATACAGAGTTTGACACTGTGTCAAGGCTGAGAGAGTTCAGAGAGAAATCTTTACTGACACAGCTTGTGCTGTACCCGTTCTGTAGGCACATACAAGTCTTCAGTCTTGAGAGCTCTCAGTACAGCACCTTTTCATGCCGAGTCATTTAAATGCACACAATTTGGCCAATAATCAATTTTCAGCAGGAATGCAGACTTTCAAGGGTAATGTGGGATTAAAGACTATAGATAACACATAGCTCAGAGCTAGTTAGAACAGGTTGCATTTGTGAGTGAAGTCAATAATCTGTTTGTGTTACAGAAATATAATAACGACTGGTGGATAGGAAGGCTGGTTAAAGAGGGCTGTGAAATTGGCTTCATTCCAAGCCCACTTCGGTTGGAGAATATCCGAATTCAGCAGGAGCAGAAGAGAGGACGTTTCCATGGAGGGTAAGACTGTCCTTAGCCATTTTAAAATACAACAAACACTGGGCAATATTAGTGAAGTTCAGCTGATTTGTTTTAATGTATTCATCAATCTTTGCCTGTCTAAAAATGGTTTTGTATTCATATGCCAAGACAGTGGGTTAAAATATACATCTTTGCAGAAAGTAGCAGGCATCCTAGATCTCACTGTCTCTGATGTTGAATACGAGGGATAGGAAAACTACAGGGATAAACTTTGAAAAATGAGTCCTACAGGATGGGGACTAAAGTGTGGAGGGTTCTGGAGGACAAGCAGTCTGAGCTCATGCAGGGTTAGATCAAATCGGTGATCCCTCATGGGCCCTAAGATTTTGCCTCATACTATTTTCAGTCTGACTCACCACTAAACTGGCACGTTCGGAATGGCACAGAGACAGTCAGTGTTGCAGCACTCCAGTCTCCTTGCAACTCTTTCTTTAAGAGAGACTGCACTCTGGCTGGTTCCATTGCTCCTCAATTCAGGTTGCCTCTCCACTTTCATCCCCAGCTTGTCTCCCCACCCCTCCGCCTAAATGGTGCACGTCTCTTGTTTACACAGGCTCGAGGGCCACACCTCTGAAGTCAATTACTGTGAGGCCTGTCTACTGTGTGTGAATGTGTCACCATCCACTGGCTAAATACCCAAACAACAGACTTATTTTAATGCCATCACGGAACTCCTACTAACACTGATGAGATGGTGCATGCAGATAATGATACTTTTAGATACTTCATTGTAAAGGAAAGAAAAGTGAGATGATTAAATCTAGCCTTAATAAATGGCAAAAGTGAGGCACATAATTTAGCCTATAAAGTAATGGCAGGGAATTGCCATACTAATGTATTTAATCAAGCTCAGGAATCATTTCAAGAATAAACTATCTGGGGAAATGTTTCTAGAATAATTGAACAACATCAACTCTGATTTATCCAAATTGCTTTTGCAGCGTGAAATAGCTGAGTGTTAGCTCTTGTGCCTTGATATTTGATGAGAGAGATACCTAACTGAGACGGATGCACAGTAAAAGAGCATATCAGATTATGGGAATCTATGTAGGTGAATCCCTTTTGCATCACTGGGGCCAAGTGATGGAACTCGCCCTTCTCTGATCATATGACTGCATGGTGAATTAAGCAAAGGCATATGGGATGTAATTTCTCCTCCTCTCAACCTTTAGGCAGGCTATGGGGCAGCAGTGCAGCACCTCTGAGTCTAGAATAAGAGCTGCAGGGCCTTGTGAGTTCACTCTCAGAATACTTTGTGTTAATGGGCACTCTTTGTAATGCTGTAGGAAATCAAGTGGAAATTCTTCTTCGAGTCTTGGAGAAATGGTGTCTGGCACATTTAGAGCTACACCCACTTCCACAGGTGAATTTTGTATTTTATATAAGGAAAACTATTACTGTTTCTTAAACTTACCTTAAAAGTTGCAAATAAAATAAAGGGCTTCTCTACTCCCTCTTATTATTAATTTATAAAAATATCTCATAGATAAATGCTTATTTGTTCAATCCTTCCCCAAAATAATTGGAGGAGGAGAAAAAAATATTTCATTTTAAACATATCGATCATATAGAGAGCTGGAGAAAAGAACCAGAAAAGCTGACAGACTCCCTCAGAAGGGTTGTGGCTAATACTGATCAGAAAGGAAATGCAGAAATACAAATAAAAAGTGCATTGACAGAGAGCGATCTTTGTTTGCAAATCTTGTGACTACCGCATTATGTGGAGCATGCATGTTAATTAAGTTCTTGTTTTTGGTCTTTTAGCAAAACAGAAACAAAAAGTGGTAAGTGTATTTTGCTATATAGCTTCTATAGTTTGCATGCTGAGTCTGTTTTTGATTATGTGCTGATGGGACATTTTCTTCTTTCAGACGGAACATGTTCCTCCTTATGACGTAGTGCCATCCATGAGGCCTGTTGTGTTAGTTGGCCCATCACTGAAAGGTTATGAGGTATCTGTTCTAGTTAGTTATAGTTAATTACTATTTTCCAGTCTGCTACAAAGTATTGTAAGTCTGCTTTGTGGTCCTTCCTGATTTGATTGCAATAGCTACAAGCAATCTTTGGTAGGAATGCATTACATATAAATATAAAATATAGGTCCAAAGGCCTTGTCTACATGGAGACGTTGCACTGGTTTAACATAAATCGCCTTTAGAACAAGTTAGTTAAATTGGTGCAGTAGACTGTATCAATACATTTATTCCCGTTTATCTTAAACTGATTCCTAATAGATTAAAGCTAAATCCAAATAAACCTGGTTTAAATAAGTGTGGCTACACAGTCTTTTGCATCTATTTGACTAAATCCATTTACCATCACATCTTAAGTTAAACCAGTGCAACTTTCTCACATGCCTTACTTTAACTATTGCAAGTGCTGTGTGTGGACGAGACCCAACGGATGCCCTATTATGCCATAATCATCCATTATGAGAATTTTACATCTTCCTATGAAATGCCTGGTACTGAAGAAACTAGACTAGCTGTAGCACTGATCTGCTCCAGTGTGGTAATTTCTACATTCCTACTCCAGGTGCTGATCTTGCAAACCGATCACTATTACTGAAGTGTGTGGGACATTTTGTTTTTTTAAAGTTATTGCATAGAAGTTTAGGGCTGAAGAGAATCCTAGCCCACCTAAACCATCACCCTCTATTCAGCATGACAATATGTACAGCAAAGCCTCACTAATATGCACAGATAACCAGGACATTAATTATTAAATTCTGCTAATTAGCAAGTAATATCCAGATTTAAGAGAGCATTTGAACGCATGCTTAACTTTAAGAACATCCATCCTATTCAGCAAAGCAATGTTAGCATGTGCTAAAAGTTAAGCACATAAAGTGCTTTGCTGAAATGGATCGAAAAGGAATATGAACATATAATCAGTTATACTTCGTTTAGTTTAATGAATGTTGATAATACTTCACAGCCTGTGAGTAAAAGTATTGTAATATATTTTATAAAAGTAATGAAGTATTAATAATATGACAGCATGGTGCTATTATTAGTGCAGCACTCTGCTCTTAAATCAGGTTTTTTGGGTGAGAATTATTGGATTTGCAGATTAGCAAAGTGAGAATAGAAAGGCTGTACTGTATCTCATTTTCTAAAATCTGCCTTTTAATGACATGGTAGCTTCCCCCTCAAGGGCTAAAAATTCTTTTTTGGCATAACTGAATTGACTTAAGTGGTGCTGCAGCCTAAATGAATTTGGTCTAAGGACTCTCAAATTTTGGAGGGTTTTGTTTGCTGGTTTAAATATACAACATGCTACAATTAGACACAAAGATTCTCCCTTGGAAAAAAAGGACTCCTTGGAAATTAAACATCTTTTAGGTGCATAAAGTATCCAGCTAAATAATGATGGAATTAGGATATTTCCTTCAGTTTGAAAAATATATAGAGAGACACACATTTGTAATCCCTTTGTAATCTATATGGGGAAGTTCTTTGCACACTTTTTCTGATGAAAGTGTGCAAGAGGCAAGTGAAAACTATAATTTAGGAGAAATAAACTGCCAGAGACACAGGATCTTGAATTGGTTACAGTGTAGTCTGGCAGATAATGGGTGGCAGTCTGAATTACTCTGAAAGGGCAATGAGTTCCCCCAGCAAGTCAGTGGGAATTACAGGTGCTCAGCATCTCTCAGGATTTTGCTCATGTGTGGTAATAGGCTCCAGACACATTTTCTGCCGATAGATTTCATTGTGAGGATGTAGACCTTTGCTGTTTAAACACTCCTGCATATGAGCACTTTAGAGGAGTATGTTTCAGAAGACTAGCAAACATTTATAACCAAGTATTTATTCCATCTGTATAGATATAAATTGCAGTTGCCAGATGTGTTTGAACGAGAGCTCGTTGGTGATAGCACTACAATTAAATGATTACTGTCTATGTAAAGGACACTGATTATTGGAAATGTCCTTGCCTTCTACCTCTTTTCTTACTTTTTACTTCTTTCTCTTCCTGTCAATCCTCTTTGTTCAATCTTCCTCAACTCTGCAAAGGTAACAGACATGATGCAGAAAGCCCTCTTTGACTTCCTGAAGCACAGGTTTGATGGGAGGTGAGAAATGTAATCCTTTTCATGTTTTTTCACACATTATAATGATTTTATGTAGTGCCTTTTATCGAGGAGGATCCCAATGCACATTCCAACTGATTCACCAACTATATATGTAGAAATCCTTTTACTCAACACTGAATTGCAGCCACTGGGTGACAAACAACAACTGTTTTTAAGAGTACATACCTACACCAGGAATGGAAGGTGTAACAGAGCAGAATTTTGCCTGAATACTGAATCCAACTGAAATTGCAGGGAAAATATAGGTAGGCAGAGTGTAATTACCCTAGATGGAATTTGACAAGGGCAAAAAGAAGTGTCATGGAACGTCTAATGATGATATGTGGCAAGGATCTTAGGTTCTTTTTAATGTTGCATGTAAGGGGTGGTCTACACTATTACTGTAAATCGATCTCAGTTACACAACTTCAGTCACGTGAATAACATAACTCATAGACTCATAGATTTTAAGGTCAGAAGGGACCATTATGATCATCTAGTCTGACCTCCTGCACAACACAGGCCACAGAATTTTACCCACCCATTTCTGCAATATACCTCTCACCTATATCTGAGCTATTGAAGTCCTCAAATCATGGTTTAAGGATTTCAAGATGCAGAGAATCCTCCAGCAAGTGACCCATTCCCCATGCTACAGAGGAAGGTGAAAAACCTCCAGGGCCTCTGCCAATCTGCCCTGGAGGAAAATTCCTTCCCGACTCCAGGTATGGTGATCAGCAGAACCCTGAGCATGTGGGCAAGACTCACCAGCCAGACACCCAGGAAAGAATTTTTTGTAGTAACTTAGATCCCATCCTAACTACCCATCATATGCCACCAGGCCCATCTATTATAATAGTCAAAGATGAATTGCCAAAATTATGTTGTCCCATCACACTATCTCCTCTATAAACTTATCAAGCTTAGTCTTGAAGCCAGATAGGTCTTTTGCCCCCACTGCTTCCCTAGGAAGGTTGTTCCAGAATTTCACTCCTCTGATGGTTAGAAACCTTCATCTAATTTCAAGTCTAAGCGTCCTGTTGGCCAGTTTATATCCATTTGTTCTTGTGGCCACGTTAGTACTGAGCTTAAATGGAAAGTTCAGGGCAGGTGCCTCCACAATATCAGCTATTAAACGTACTCAAGAGTCAAAAATATTAAAAAATTCAATTTTGGAAAAGACAATGCCCAAAAACAAAAATGTAGGAAAACGTCAGATACTTGAAAAAAATATTTATTTGTTCTCATAATATAAGAAATAGGGGCAACCAAACAAAATTAATGGGCAGCAGGTTTAAAATAAATAAAAGGAAGTTCTTCTTCACACACTGCACAGTCAACCTGTGGAACTCCTTGCCTGAGGAGGTTGTGAAAGCTAGGACTATAACAGAGTTTAAAAGAGAACTAGATAAATTCATGGAGGTTAAGTCCATTATGGCTGGCCAGGATGGTTAAGAAATGGTGTCCCTATCCTCTGTTTGTCAGAGGGTGGTGATGGATGGCAGGAGAGAGATCACTTATGTTCTTATGTTGCAGAAACTGCAGGGGGATGCAGGATGGAGAGAGAACAAAAATGTTGCAAAGAAAGGCTTTTTCTTGAGCAGCTGAGAGCAAGAGAAGAATTTTAATTCCTTTAAGAATTTAGACTGGGCCCCCTGCTCTACTGCTACTCTCAGGTGGTGTTGGGGAAATCTCTGATGTTCTAGGGTTGGGATCTCAAACTCAATTTGCCTTAGGGCCAGTGCCAGTCCTCAGATCCTCCCAGCGGGCCAATAATGTCACTGAAGATGGTGTTCAGAAAAGAAAATGTTTATAGTTTATTTTTTATTTGAATTTCTTAAAATTATTAAACTGTCATACAACTTTATACAATTCTTCACCTGCCAGAGAGTTTTTAGTGTTTGTCAGTCACCTGGCAGAACTTCAGTTCTGTCAGTTTGTTGATGTTTGGCCTCCGTGACTGAGCAGTTGAAACCTTCAGGATTGCAGCAAGGTGTGCATCAGATAGTTGTGTTTGATGTTTTGACTTATTTATATTCATTTTGGAAAAAAGTGATGCTGCCTCCATGGCTGACTCTGCACAGCAACTAATGATATCTCTGTCCCTCTCACCCCAGCCAATTGAAGCTACCAGGGAGAGAATGGCACCCACAACGGATTTTGCTGGAAGCGTGTCTGCCTGAATATCTCCTTCATGGGCCACAGTGGGGAGGTTCTTGGGCTGCAGATGGCCCGTGGGCTGGGACTCTGAGGCCCCTGTTCTAGGGGTTGGCTGAACTCCTGGGAATCCTGATCTGCTTTCCCCAATCTCTGCAAACTGCCCCCACCAATGTGCCTCATAGTGCCAGCCGCCACATGGTAGCAGTTGTGTTTTTCTAAAGCATCTAGCACATTGTAGGCACTAATACACTATAAATAATAAGGTCCATGAAGTTATGGTAAAGGTACCGTAATGGCAAAAAGCAAAGTGGGCATTTCAGCTGTTGCCAGCAAACACAGAGAGTTGATGTTTTCTGTGATATTCACTCCAGGGAAATTACTTTCTACATATTACACCAATGGACAATGCTCTCTTTTTTGTCATTCATTCCTTTTTGGTAGCAAGTACCCATTTGTAGATTTTTTGAACTTCAGTCCTAGGTCATTTGAACTCTGCTTTCCCTGGACACACCGCATGCTCTCACATGCTGTGAATTTTAGAAGACCCTTCAAGGGCTTTGAAAGCTCTCCTGATTTAATGACAAACAGTGCATTACTGAGACTATGACTTTGTGGAGAGTTGGTTTCCGGAAGGATAATGTCTTTGCTAAGATTTTTAAAGGTATCCAGATGAAAAGCCAAGTGCTGGCTCAAGTGGCCAATCTCACTAAGCTAAAGGCTACAGGTCATTAAAACTTTGTACCTACAAACCCTGCGGTTTGTGTGGATGGGTTTAAAAAGTACAGTATTTTCTTAAAATATCAAGATAACTGAAGGTAGTGCTGACTGTTGTGTTTGTGTTTCTGAATTGGTTCAAATGGATTGTTGTCAGGATCCAACATGGTGACTGAGTTGCTGAAACTAAACTTGTAGCCCTTATCTAGAGTAAGGTGGTGTAAGTTTCATATATTGATTAGTGGGTGAAATAGTCTAACCTGGTGTTAAAGTCTCACTGTGCTCCTTGGTTTCCACTTGTAGATTCTAGGCCCTCAGTGGTGAAAGTAAAGTAATGGGACCACAAGACTCCTGAAACTTTTATCTGCTATCTGCAGCCCTGAAAGTAGACAGCACTTGGCAGTAAGGAGTGTGGTCAGAGAATCAAGGATATGTGTTGAGTCAGTGCGCCTTCAAGCAGAGCTCCAGTGGGACTTCAGCTATCCTTTTAAAGAGCCTAAATTGGTGTTATTTATATGCTGAAGGGTTGGAAGAATGTGTGGACATATGAGTCAGAATGCAGGAGGAGCTACTTGAACCGACACCCTTCACTTAGTGCTTTTTTCCATATGGTCCTTTGCTGTGTGAGTTACATAAATATATATTCAAAGGGTCAAATCTGCCCTGAATTATACCTGTGAAACTCCTCTGAAGTCAGTACCCTTGCATGTGTGTAACACAGCACACAATGTGGGCAAATCAATGTTTTAGTGACTGATTAGTTATTAAAGCTGTGGCCTTTGACTTCAAATGACTCTGATGCTATGTTAACATTAGGATAGGGGCCTGACCTCTCTAGTGTTAACGTGTAAATATAAACGGGTTAGTACTGTGACACAGGAGATGGACATGTCAAGCACATCTGAGGTGATGGTACTTCTGGGAATTTGCTACTCTTCGAAGCTTTCATAGAATGATGAGAGAAGAGTGGAATGCTATCACTGCTACCTAACTTTCTAAGCTCTCTAATACTTTGGCACTCTGATGCAGAATTTGCTGATGCAAAGTGTTAATTCCACATGTAGTAGTATTTAATTACTGTAGCTCTGAACTGTCAAAATTACATTTCTTTAGGACAATTTGTGGCATAGACATACAATAAATACTTGTCTTAAGGCTCTAGGGTACCTTTAGTGCCATTTTTCTGCTGTTGCAATATGTCTCAAATCTGAATACAAGCCACTTACGTGACTGTCAGAAAATGCATTTCTACTGCGGAAAACAGACTACATTTTTGTCAAGAGTCAGTAGTTAAATGAGTCCCATTCTTTAGAGAGCCTGGTCATTGATAAAGATGTTGAATGTTAAAATATGTTAAAGATGTTAGTGTAGGGCCAAGAGCTGATCCCCAGGAGACCCCACAGTTACATTTTGAGACCTGTTACTTAGCAAATTTTGAATCCTTTTAATGTGTGCCATGCTGAATTTTATACTCAAATTTTTCAATCAAAATGTCATGCGGTACTAAATCAAATGCCTTATAGAAGTATACTATGTTAACATTAGTTCCTTTATAAACCAAACTTGTAATCTCATCAAAAGAAGATATGAAGTTGTTTGACAGAATCTCTTTTCCATAAAACCCTGTTGTTGTGCATTAAGTACATTAGCCCCTTTTACTACTTTATTATTTGATTCCTATAACAGCTGCTCCATTATCTTCCTTGTGGTTGATGTCAGGCTGATAGGCCTGTAATTACTTGGGTCATCTTGTTTACCCTTAAAAAAAATGTCACAACATTAACTTTCTTTCAGTCTTCTGAAACTTCCTCAGAGGTTCAAGACTGATTGAAAATCAACATTAATGGTCCAACGAGCTCCTCAGCCAAATCTTATAATTTGTGGATGCATGTTATGTGGACCTGCTGACTTAAAAACCTTAGTAGCTTCTTTTTAATACCCTCCAGAAAGATACTAGTGGCATGGGAAGAGTGTTAACTTCACAGTATGATGAAATTATATAATCAGTTTTTCCCTAAATGCATAACAGAAATATTTATTGAATACATCTCTCTTCTGCATTATTATTGATAATTCTACCATTTAAATCTAGTAATAATGGACCAATACCACTGTTGGGATTCTTTTTGTTCCTAATATATTTAAAAAACTCCTTATTGGCCATAACGCTGCTAGCCAGAGAGTTGTGCTTGTTCTCCTTGGCTTCCCTGATTAACATTTTACAATTAATAACTTCTGATTTATATTAATTATTATTAACTTCCCCCTTCTTATATATATATATATATATA
>ML677340.1:33272845-33381648 GCA_007922305.1 Dermatemys mawii
TATATATTATTTTACAGCTGCCTTCACTTCCTCTCTAAACCAGGGCAGTTTTTAACCAACAAAGCCTCCTTCCTTGATGGTGGCTTTTTGGGCATTTAGTAAGCAGTACTTAAATGATTCCCAATGATCATTCATATTTTTTTACTACATTTTTCCTCCCACCTGTTTTGTCTCTATTGTTTTCAGCTTTGTGAAACTGGCCCTATTAAAGCACTAAGTATATATATTACTTGTCTGGACTATGTTCTGCTTGCACATTAGATATGTGATGAAGTGATGATCACTTGTATCTAAGCTACCATTAACTTTTAATTCTGTGATCCTCTTTATTTGTTAGAACAAGGTCTGAAATAGAAATTTCCCATGTTCTCTGCAACACTTTTTCAATTAGGAAATGGTCATCTATTATGTTTAAAAATTCTAAGAATGTTTTACTACTGGCAGAATGAGACTTCCAGCATATGTATCCAAATTGAAGCTCCCCATGATCACACAGCTTTCCAGTCTACACATAGTACAAAGGTATATAAGAAGGTGGTCATCCTGTTCCCTAGTGTGATTTGGTGGTCCATAGCAGACCCCAACTAATACTCCATCTTGTGCTTTATCTGTTAGGACATTGATCCATAATCATTCAAGATCATTTTCTTCTGAGTTATCAGTGACTCGGGAACAGGTAATGCCATTTTTAATATGGAGTGCTACTGCCCCTTCACTTTTGCCCATTTGATCTTTCCTAAATAGGTTATAATAATTGATTTTAACATTCCACTTGTGTGAATCATCCCACCAGGTTTCAATAATGCCAACTACACTGAATTTATGCTCATAAATCAGAAGATCCAATTCCTCTTGTTTATTACTCAGGCTCCTAGCGTTGGTGTATAGGCAATTAAAGAATTCCTTCTCCGTGTCCTTTAGTTCCTTGATTATTGTTCTCAACATCTTGATTTTGTGCTGAGTGCTCATATCTTTACCCTTTTAACCCACCCTTTTTGTTATTAGTTTAATTCCCTCCATCCATGCCTGTATTGATATGGGCCCCAATAATATGTGACAGCCTTAGTGCTCTATAGTACTCCTTATTACTGATCCAGAACGTGTTTCTTAGTACTTGTGGCCAGGAGCAGCCAGGGTTCCGGAAGCCTCAACCCAGCTGATTCTTGGGGCTACAGAGCACTACTGGATGCACTAGCTAGGTCCCAGTCTAATGTTCCATTGAGTAGTGGGTCATATCCTGCTCTGTTGTTACATGCTGTAAGGATCCATGGGTCTAGAATTTGGGGTTGCGAGGTCGTGGGTGACCACTGCCTCTATGTCACCACTGGCGAGCCAAGTGAAGCAGCACCCAACAATTACTGGAGAGTTAGGGACCACAGCAAGTACTACCCAAAGAAGCCAGAGCAACAGAACTCTGGTCCACACCAACTGTTTAAACAAGAAGTTACCCTAAGGAGCCGTCTGATCAGCAACATAGATTCTACCTTACTTCCTTGTCTTTTGCCTCATCTTGCTTCTGACTTCTGCCATTGACCCAGGCCTGGCTTGATCTTGGTACCCATCTCCTGACTCGGCTTGGTAGCTAGTCTCTACTCCTGCCTTCAACCTTGGTCACCTAAGCCCCAGCCATTAGACCTGGATGATCTTGAAGGAAAAGGTAGTCCCTTTGACCCTTTCTCCACAGTGTACAGGCACTTAATATGCAGGGTTAAGTTAGAAGTCCTGTAAAATAAGATAATCCAGTTTGGTTGTGGAGTAGGGGTGGGGTAGATATTAATGGAAGGCAGAGAAGTGACGACTACTCCCTAACCCATGAATAGCTCTGAGGAATGTCAGCTTTAGCTGCAGGCTCTGGTATAAGACGTGTAACCCTTCCCCAGTTTTTCATTTGCCCAACACAGATGACATTAGCAAAACCCTGAAACTTAATGTTTGATTTAAAACCTGGTGGATTGAGCGTTTTACACAGCAGCCTGCAGTTTAATGTGTCATTTCTCTCAGCTCTTCATGATTCTCGTCCATACCTTCTCCCCTTCCTGCCCCCTCCCCGCGAGCTATTCGACTAATCTTATTTCACTTTAGTTTATTGCATGCATTCCCAGGGTACATTTGTATTAAGAGTAGGTACAGAGCAGTGACATCTGTTCTCGTCCCAGTTGTTGGCACGTGTCGTTCAGCTTTGCATATGCCTATGGTAGCTGGAAGTCATTATCTTCAATAGGAAACCATGGCAACTGGAAGTGACAAGTCCAGTCAAAGTTGCTGGAATGTGATTGCTGTGAATATATCTATTGTGATGTATATTTCTGTACTATATGGCAGAATACTGAGGCATATCAGAAGCCACAAAAATCAGTAATGTCTGTTTACACAGGAGAAGAAAAAAAGTAAAGCATCCTTATAACCCCTCCCCCCCTTTGGTTGTAAAATCTAGTCAGAGGTACTGTCCTGTAGCCTTTCCTTGATGTCTGTTTAGTCCGTGAAGAGAGAGGGAAAGAGAGGATCTGTCTGTAATCTGTGTCGCTGTCAGTTTTACAGATTGTCCCATTGCTGTTAGCTCTTAGCAGGGCGGATCAGACAGAGGTATGAATTTCATTGACAAATAGCTGAAGTGAGGAGCTAACAGCGTAAAAACTTAAAGGGACACAATCAATTTAAAATCTAATCAGTTTTTGAAAAATAAATTAAAAGGTATTTCAGGTGCTACAATAGTCTCTCAGTCCCACACCAGTTTTTATGGATTTGCAACTGTATTTTCCTATTTTATTTTTATTTTTTTTTTAAAAAAAAAACCCTTCTCTCCACTGTTACTGTGTGACAAATCTACATCCACAACAAGGGGGAATGGCCATAGAAGGAGGAGATTTTCCTAAATCTCTCAGTGGGATTTATTCTCTTAAATCCCTTAAGTACTTTGTGAAAATCTCACCTAAATGATGCAGAGGAAACAGTGAAACTGATAAGACTGTGAGGAATTGATTTAAGCTTAGTTGATA
The DNA here is from genome assembly GCA_007922305.1 of Dermatemys mawii. NCBI lineage: Eukaryota > Metazoa > Chordata > Testudines > Dermatemydidae > Dermatemys > Dermatemys mawii. Next base: position 33,275,842 of record ML677340.1, read on the forward strand.
TAAGGCATTCTGAAACCAAAATAAGCATGTCCATGTAGGAGGTTTCTACCAATCTAACTAAATTGATTTAGAAATCAGTTTGGTTCATCAGTTTTATTTACAGCTTTGCTCTAGAGCTATGTGAATAACAGATTTTGTTTTGGTTCACTGGCAATTCAGAAAAAAAATATTTAAAAAATGGTTTTGAGTTGAACCAAAAACTAAATTTTGATTATTTTTTTGTGGTGAATTTAAAGATTTTTTTAAAAAGTATTTATGGTTGAACAAAGTGTTTCATTCAACCCTAAATAAAAATGTTTTCTTTAGGTTTCCAGCATTTTTTTTAACATTTTAAAAGAAATTTGAAAGCAATTTCAAACAGAAATCATTTCAAGCCCCTTCCAGAATAGCACAAACAAGTCCAAATAAAAGGCCAAACAAATCTTTAGAGTAATAGCCTTCTGACCCTCCGAGGCTTCACTGTCGTCCCTTTGTTGGCTCTATCTCAAGGCCTCCCCCTGCAGTAGCCTAACCTGCTCCAGTAGAATTCTTCCTCCGTTGTTACTTGTCTGTTTAAACCTTATCCTCAGGCTTCTCTCCACCAGAGAGACCTGTCTCCTCTGCAGTCTCTCTCCAACTGAGCTCCCTCAGTCTACTTATAAGCCCTGCTGTGCCTTCTCTGGCCAGGAGCTCCCTCCTCCAGGTGCAGAGTACGACTAATTGGTGTTCTTTCCCTTGCCATGCCAATGGTGGGGATTAAACCCCATCACACTTCCCCTTTATCAGCCCATACAGGATTAGGAACAATTCTAGTCCCTGCATTCATGTGTCAGGGAAGGGACTCCACTATTTTCTCCCATTCTACATCAGTGTACAGAGCTGGGCAGCCACAGAGTGCACATGCTGTGTGCTATTTGCAGCTTTGAGAAGTACTGTGCTCCTGGAGGTACAGTTCCTCCTGGAACACCTCTCCACACCACTCTACCCTCCCTCCCTGCAAAATGATCCCGCTATGCTATTCCCAGCTCCGGGCTGTGACTGAATGCCACCCTTTAGCCTGGAGTGTGAAGGGTATTGTTTGTGGTGACCTACTTCACATAGTCCAGCTTGGTGCATGTGTGCAGAAGTGTGACAGAGAGAGAGAGAAAGATGTTTAGAATTTCCCAGCTTCCAAGCCTATGTTTTAATTTTGCCTCTGATATGGACTTTCTTTGCAGTCTTGGGCAAGTGACGTAACTAGCCTGCTCTAGGAATGCAGGATGCATAGTGTAAGGGATAGCTTGCTGGACTGGGATCCCGAAGACCTCCTTTTCGTAACCAGTCACAGACTCTCCTTTAAAAAGAACGAGGAGTACTTCTTCCACCTTAGAGACTAAAACATTTATTTGGGCATATGTTTTTGTGGGTTCTAGCCCACGAAAGCTTATGCCCAAATACATTTGTTAGTCTCTAAGGTGCCACAAGTACTCCTTGTTCTTTTTGCCTGGCTACTACTCTGAAGACTCTCCTTTGTGATCTTGGGTAAGTAACCAAACCTGTGCCTCAGTTCCCTGTCTGTAAAGTGGCAACAATTGCCTATTTCATGAAAGTTGTGAGAATAAATCCATTAATGACCATGAGACCTAGATAGATAGATAGAATCTCTGTGTCACCATTCTTCAAACTGTAAATTGGAGATTATATTCTTTACTTACTTCAGAGGGATGTTTGAAGATTAATTAATGTTTATAAAATGCTTTGAAGATGAAATAGTATTATTATGATTTTATTATGACTCTGCTGTTCTACTTGGCCTGAGATCCACTTTAGCTTGTGAAATAATTTCTGATATGACACCTAGGGTGACCAGGTGTCTGATTTTTGACCGGAATACCCGGTCGAAAAGGGATCCTGATAGCTCCAGTCAGCACCACCAACAGGGCTGTTAAAAGTCTGGTCAGCGGTGCTGCAGGGCTAAGGCAGGTTAGTCCTTACCTGTCCTGGCACTGCACTGTGCCTCAGGAACGGCCAGAAGATCTGGGTCGTAGGCGGGAGGCCACAGGGCTCTATGCACTGCTCCCGCCCTGAGCACCAGCTCAGCACTCCCATTGGCCGGGAACTGGTTCCCAGCCAATGGGAGCTGGTGTGGGGGGGAAACGGTGACTGCGGGTGAGAGCAGTGCACAGCCTCCTGGCCCCCATGCCTAGGATCCGGACCTGCTGGCTGTTTCCATGGTGCAACGCGGTGCCAGGACAGGCAGGTAGCCTGCCTTAGCCTCACTGCGCTGCTGACTGGGAGCCACCCGACCCTGAGGCCCAATCACCTGCCACAGCCCTGAGCCCCCTGCTAAACTCAGATCCCCCTCCTGCACCCCAAACCCCCATCCCTGGCCTCACCCCAGAGACTGCACCCCCAGCCAGAGCCCTCACTGCCCCCACATCCAAATCCCCTGTCTCAGCCCAGAGCCCCCATCCCACACCTTGAACCCTTCATCCCTGGCCCCACCCCAAAGTTGGCACCCCCAACCTGAGCCCTCATTCTCTCCTGCACTCCAACCCCGGCCTCAATCTTCAGCCCCCTCCCACACTTTGAATCCCTCGGCTCTACTCTCCCAGCCTGGAGCCCCTCCTGCATCCCAAACTCCTCATCCCCAGCTCTACTCCAGAGCCAGCACTCCCATTCCAGATCCCTCACACCCTCCCACACCCTACCCCCTGCCTCAGCTTCCAGCCCCCTCCCAGATTTCAAATTCCATGGCCACACTGTCCAGCCTGGAGCCCCCTCCCACACCTTTAACCCTTCATCCCCGGCCCCAGTCCAGAGCCTGCATCCCCAGCTGGCACATTCACCCTGCCCCAGCACAGAGCCCCCTCCCACACTCTGAACCTCTTATCCCCAGCCCCACTGCAGAGCCCACACCCCAGCCAGAGCCTTCACCCCCTCCCACATCCCAACTCTCTGCCCCATTCCAGAGCCCCCTCCTGCACCTTGAAGCCCTCATTCTGGCCTCACCTCAAAGCCTGCATCCTCAGTTAGAGCCCTCACCCGCTCCCACACCCAAGTCCTCTGCCCCAGCCCAGTGAAAGTGAATGAGGGTGGGGAACAGTGAGCCAGTGAAGAAGGGGGAATATAGTGAGAAGGGGAGGGGCTTTGGAGCAGGGCTTTGGGGGAAGGGCTGGGGCTAGGGTGTTCATTTTTTGCAATTAGAAAGTTGGCAACCCTAATCACACCTCATTACAACAGGAAGAAGTGTGTATTAGTGTCTCAGTATAGGTAGATGGATGGCTACATACAGAAAGAGAGAAAAATATATGTAGTAGTGTTACAGTAACTCCTCACTTAGTCTTCCTGGTTAATGTTGTTTCATTGTTACGTTGCTGATCAGTTAGGGAACATGCTCATTTAAAATTGTGCAATGCTCCCTTCTAACATTGTTTGGCAGCCACCTGCTTTGTCCACTGCTTGCAGGAAGAGCAGCCTGTTGCAGCTAGCTGGTGGGGGCTTGGAACCAGGGTGGACCAGCAGCCCCCCTAGCAGCTCCCCGCTCCCTAAGTTCCCTGTGCAGCAGCTGCCCAGCAGGCTATCAATTGCCAGCAGTTCAGCTGTCCCTCCCCGCACTGCCATGTGCTGCTCCTGCCCTCTACCTTGGAGCTGTTCCCAGGAGCCTCCTGCTTGCTGTGCGTGGGTTGCAGAGGGGAGGAAAGGGGGAGCTAATGTCAGGGTGTCCCCTTCCCCCTGCTCCTGCACCATGCTTATCCCTTCTCCATATAAAGCAGGGTGGGGATATGGAAGGAGAGAGACCGAGAGGGCTTAGGGCAGCAGCTGCTGTCTCAACTTCCTGATCCACTTGAAAAGACAAGGTCTTTAAGAGTGGGGTCAGCTGACTTAAAGGGGCAGTGCACATCTCTCTCTCTCTCTCTCTCTCCCACACACAGGCTGTGTGTCTCTGTCTCTGTCTGCCATACTCTCTCCCCTCACTCCATTCCTGCTGCCTTGCAGTGTGAGGCTACATTAACAACGTGTTAACCCTTTAGGGCTCAGCCAAAAGCTAGTTCATCATTTAGCAGTAAGGCATTCCCTGAGAAATATCCCACCCTCTTCCACCCTCTGACTTCACCACCTCAACCAAGTTTCACAATCATCATTGCTATGTAGAGTGTTAAATTTTTTGTTTAAAACATAGACTGAGTGTCTATATAATATATAGGTTTTTTTTCCTGGTGAAAAATATTTCTCTGGAACCTAACTCCCCTTCCCTCCATTTATATTAATTGTTATAGGGAAATTGGATTAGTTTAACATGGTTTCGCTTAAAATTGCATTTTTCAGGAACATAACTACAATGTTAAGCAAGGAGGTACTGTATTAGAAATTGTTTTCACACAAATATATTATCAGTTAAAAGTGAAATAGATAAACATTGTTCAATTGTGTGTGGGGTTTTAGTGCTTGAGTACCGTGGGTTTTAGTTGAAAGGAGAGCTTCTTTATTTCTGTCTCTCTTTCTTACTTTAATGATGTGTGACAAAGCTCCAAGTCTGTATTTGTGGGTCCTGCGCTTCCTGGCAGATTTAGGGGCCTCAGAAACTCATCTAGGCCCCAGAGTGACCTCCCTTTCTCAGTATAATTGGCAAGAGTCACCACCTAGTGAGTTGCCTTCATCACAGGCCAGTATGGAAGATGGAAAAAAGGGGGGAGCCCGGGCCCGCCCTCTACTCCGGACTCCAGCCCAGGGACCCTAATAGTATCAGCTAAGATGGCTGACATTTTAGGCACAAAACACAATACAATTCCTGGGCTACTTCCCCAAAGCAGTCCCCGCTTCTTCAAACTCCACTTCACCCTTACCTCAGGGCCTCCTTCCTTCAGTATGATATGTTGTCCAACACTCAGTCTCACCAACAGCATAACTTCCTTCCACAGCTCCTGACACCCACACCCACCTGACTAACTGGGAGGTTTTTTATCTGGTTTCAGCCAGTCCCTGATTGGCTTCAGGTGTCCCAATTAGGCTAGCTGTTTCTACTCCTTTCTAGAAGGTTCTTAATTGGCCCCAGGTGTCTTGATTGCCCTGGAGTAGCCTTTGTTTGGCTATCCAGGGAACAAGGACCTGCACATCCTGAGACTAATATACCTGCCTTACAGCACTCTCCTATACCCTTCTGGTCTGACTCCGTCACAGATGATACAATTCAACTATAAAACACTTCTGACTGGTGTTATACTGTGTTCACACTCTGCAACGTAAAGTAGTTGTAAAGCGCATATAATAGAGTAAAAATGTGACTGCAGTGTTTTTGTTCTTTCCTGTGTTCTTATTCATAGGATATCAATAACTAGAGTGACAGCCGACATTTCTCTTGCTAAGAGGTCTGTCCTAAATAATCCAAGCAAGAGGGCAATAATTGAGCGTTCGAATACCAGGTCCAGCTTAGGTAAGATGTTAGCACATGTACTTCACTGCACATAGTTATGTTCTGGAGCAAAGTGACAGCTTTTAAATGTCATGAGCACTTCTGCTATAACCATGAGATGCCTATAGCATCAGCCACTGGAAACAAGCAGGTTATTGCAGAAACTGGATTACAGCTTTAAGGGATCCCATAGAGCCGTGAGATTTCCAGATAAAAGGCCTTTTTAGCAGTCCACCAGAATTTTTCGGCACCAGTATAAATCTTATTCACCTATGCCTGATCTATTGCCTATTGAAGTCCATAAGAAGAGTCTCTCTATTGACTTCAGTGAGCTTTTGATCAGGCCTATAAACTGTATCTAAATTTAACTCCAAGTGATCTGTTCCTCTGTTGATGCAGAGGATTTAAATGGATAAATCCAAATTTCATATGTGCTGATGGGAGAAAAAGGCTCCTGGGGATAAAATTCACCCCATGTGGCTGAGCAAAGCTCAGTGCACTATGGAAACTTTATATTAAGTGCCTAAGTGGAACATTAATAAGGAATACTTAGAACCTTTTCTGGGCCTTGTACGTGAAGGTTTGCTTCATTCTGAGTGATTGATTTTGTATTTTAAGTCACGAATAATGCTAAGAAAACTGTCAAATGTTTAGAAATAATTAATTTGGTCATGTAGCCAGGTTACTGAATGAACCATATTGTTTCTAACTGATTTAGAGTCTGCGTGTGTTTAGGGGTGCCCAAGAACAAATCTTAGTAAATAACCTTATGGTTTATAGGTTTTTGGAGTAGCAATTAGGTGGACAGACTACATTGACTATAATTTTTATTATTTCCAAATACAGCAAATATACCAACATGCCAGATTAATCATAGTACACAAAATAAATAAATAGGGTTAGCATAAAGTGAGAGGCAGGATAGTGATATATCTTTCTTCAGGGTCTATGTTAATCATAGACCTCTAAAAACTCAGCCCAAATTGCTTTGAATTTTTCAGGCATTCCCTTTCTGCAGAATACCAGTCATTTATTAGCTTCGAGGTCAGCCATATCACTAAGCCATATCACTGAGCCAGGCATCAATATTTGGTGGGGATCCACTTTTCCATTTTTACATGATTAATTTTTTAGCCACTAAAGCTCCACTTTGGAACCGTGCTGCCTTGTTACCAGGTAATCTCCAGATACTGGAAATATATCCAAGAATGAAATTTAAGGGGGAGGATTCCAACTTAGCATCCAATATAAGATTGGTCCTTTGACCCAGCTTATATCAGAAATTGTTGATACAGGGGCACTCCCAAAACATATGAGCAAATGTAACATCAGGGGAATTACACTGCCAACAGCAATCAACATTCATGAGACTTATTGCCATTAGCGTTCATGGGGCCCAAAGTAGCATTTTTAAAAACAGTCTAAAACTGTATGTTTTGTACTTTCATCATCTGTTCTAGTCTCCTGTGTAAATCACAAACATTTATTGATACATAAAGTCCATATACTGTACACCAAAACCAATTTCATGTGTGATTTATTTTTCTAAACAGTACTGGGGTGGAGTAGTCATGACCTCTGGTTGTGTTGTTGTTGTTTAGCTGAAGTGCAGAGTGAAATTGAAAGAATCTTTGAGTTGGCAAGATCATTACAGCTGGTTGTCCTAGATGCGGATACTATCAATCATCCAGCACAACTTATTAAGACATCGTTAGCACCGATTATTGTTCATGTGAAAGTGTCATCTCCAAAGGTAATTACAATCATCTTTAAAATACATGCATTTTACTTTTAAAATGTTACATGCTCATTGTCCTCTGAGATAGGATGTGTTCTCTTTCCCCTTCAAAATTCACGTTAACACCAGTGAGAGCTTTTTCCCCATTCAGAAGAAAACCATTCTGTTGTATACAAGTTCTTATACAGACCCATCCCTGTAGTATCTGAGCCCTTTCCAGTAATGCATTAAATGCCATGACTAAGCCTCTGTGACATGTGGTTCCTTTCTTATTTTTTAATCTCATCCTCTCCCTAGAGGGGGAATCCTTCTGTGTTTAAAATCCTCATGCAACTATTAACCTTGAAAATAGATATTTATTTTCAGTTACAATTGTAGTGAGTTTAATGTTCATGAAAGGTGCTGCATTGACAGCCCTTGAGATTTAAGTCCTTAATTCATCTTCAGAACAAATGCCATCTCTCCTCACTCCACCAGTGTGCCTTCACTCTCCCTTGGAGGGCCACCTCTAGAGGTAAGAGATTAGATCAGTCCTTCATGCTTCTGTTGAGATTCCCAACCAGGACACTAGCTAGTGCCAGTTGTGGTTTTTGGGAGGTCCTCTGGGTTCTTCATGGAGAGTACAAAAGCCACAAAAGTGATTTTTTAAAGTGCAGCTTTAAGGTCCTTAATAAGATTTGCACAATTAGGCCTTGTCTGTATTATTGCACCAGTTTAACTGACAATGTGTTTTTAAATTGATTTACACCCGGCTTATATTGATTTTAGTGTAATTCAGTTACTAACTAAATGAAGCTAAAATAGTATAAACAAGGAGGACATTGATACGAGAGAGTCCATGCAAGGGTTTGCACCAATTTTCATTTAAAAAACAATTTTAATGAAACTTCTGAAAGTTTTAGTATAGTCAAGGCTGTAGTCCCTATAGTGGTTTAGCAGTCAATACCTGACTACTTGTGTTCTTTCACAATTTGCTGCTTGTTACATTAACTATGGGCAGTTAAGGATGGCTACTATTATCTAGCATTATACTTCATACCATAGACTTTGGCGTGAATAATGTCTTCCAGATCCTTCACTCGCTTTTCCAGAAAACCTACATGTTTTCTAAAACTAAGTCTGAATCCTCCTACCTCATCGTGGTGCAACTGGAGGTACGATGATTTACGTCTGTTGGGATCTGGCTGACATTCTGTAAGGAAGCAGTATAATTTAAGTGTTAACAGCACCCCTTAATTTACTTGTAATAATATAAACTTCTTAATGTAAACTCAGTGTACATCATTTGCATATTCCCTGCTGACTTTTCCTGATATGGTGCTGATTGTACAAGCTACACCCATTCTACTGAATGGAAAGTTATCTGGCAAGTGAGTTGAGGAGGATCAAGAGCACAAAGGTCAAGGGCATGCTTTTCTTTTTGAAGTCTTTCACCCAAAGGCTTGTGAGAAGGGTGTTTGATTCTATCATTTTCTTTTATAGTTTATAAATAAACAATTTAGAATTCCTAATTTCTTCTGCCCCCTAAATCCTATTAATGAGCATACTGCAGGAAGAAATAATGAACTGTGGGTGTTAAAAAGCCTTCTCTATCAAAATATACTTCTGAGCAGACTCACCATAATATTACAGTTGCACAGCATAATATACCATTATACGCTAATCAAACGGGTGCAACTGCATAACTTTCAGGGAGTATTGGAAAACAGTCCTTTAGAAAATTATATTTGTTGACAATAACCTAGTACTTAAAACCAGAACAAAGCAAAATCACAGTTTGAACTGCATTTGGAAAATAATCTATGGGTCGAATCCTGTGCTGAGATAAACATGCACAAATCCCAGTGAAATAAATTGAAGAATTTGCATCTGTCTGATGACAAAATTTGGTCCACTATATTAAATGTAATACAAATAAGAGCTTATTACATTAGTTAATCCTATCATTGGCATTTGGATCACTTGTATCTGGGGATGTTTGATTCTTACACTCATGTTTTCCGCTTTTCCTCTCTCAGGTTTTGCAGCGACTGATTAAATCCAGAGGAAAGTCACAAAGTAAACACTTAAATGTTCAGTTGGTAGCAGCTGATAAACTTGCACAATGTCCACCAGTAAGTACAGAAAAAATCAACAAGAATAAAACTCCAGATCAATGAACTGGAGTTTTGTACATTTCTACTGTGTTTATCATTGATATAATTACATTCACGTTGTCAGTTGACTTTTTGGTGATGCTCACAGCCCTCCAGTCCTAGACCAGCTAAGAAAAAACAAAGTCAACGCTATTCAGTAACTTTTTATATTTAAAGAAGTATCCTGTCTGGAGCCCTAAAATAACCTGCATCTCAAAATTGAGTGTTTGGCACTTCAGCAAGGAATGCTCTCAAAAGATCATGTGTTGAGACATTCCAGTTGGCCCAGTGGAGCTAGACAATTATCGCAAGCCACCTTGTTGGGATCATGATTAGCCATTTTAATTTATGCAGAGTCTTGCAATTAGCAGGCCTGTAAGCTGCCCCAGATATTTAGGCCAGCTGATGGGGTAGTTTTCTATGGGGAGGGTATATGGGTGTATGTGGAAAAACAGCTAAAATTGTTTACTCTTGAAACTCAGCCCAAGGTTTTGTTGCAGGACAAACCTTTTTGTTGAAACACACACAGATGGCAACTTGCCTATATGACAACCCAATGTCTATGCATGGGAATGAGCATGGTAGGACACAACAGTCCACATCACATCATAGGGTCTCATTGGGAACTCTATCTTTGGTTTTCTAGAGCACCCACTGGTGTAGTATCAAAGAGAAAAATCATGGAAAAACATGGAAAAAACAGATTTGAAGAGTGAGAGCTATAGTGGACTTCAAATAACAGAATCCTCTCAGCTCTTCCCAAGTACTAGGAAGCTGTGTTTTGGTGTATATCTACATTTCTAGCTGTCCTCCTTCTAGTCCACCTAAGGAGATGGTGGAATTAGCAGTAACTTATTGTAAGGGTCCAAAGGGAATTGGGTGCTGCTGCCATGCTCCCAGCTGCCAAGCAGGAAGCCTACTGTAAGGGTCTCCTTAATCCAAGAATGGTGAAATATGGAAGACCTATAAGGCCATGTCTACACTACCACTTATGTCAGCAAAACTTATTTCGCTCAGAGGTGTGAAAAACATACCCCCTTGAGCAACATAATTTTTGCTGGAATAAGTGGTGATGAACACAGTGCTGTATCAGCAGAAGAGCTTCTCCTGCCAACATAGCTACTGCCACCCATTTGGGGTGCTTTATGTCAATGGAAGAGATCTCTTCTGGTGGCATAGAGTGGCTGCACAAGAGATCTTCTAGCGATGCAACTGCATCTGCACAGCTATGCTGCTGTAAGCTCTCTAATGTAGACAAGTCCAGTGTGTCATCCAACAGGTATAGGAAGATTAAGAAACCTCCACAGCTGCCAGTAGGCTGCCAGCTAGTAACTTGTTAGTCAAAAGAGATGCTCTCAAATATACACAAGCTATTTTCTGAGTCCTCAAACTGATCACGGCTGAGAGATTGATTCTGTGGTTCTGTACAGACTCGGTGGGAAAATCGCGGGACTTTTTTGTTGTTTGTTTAATTGGGTGAGTCTTGGTCCACGTGTGAACTTGCACTGAAATGATAAAAGGTGTGAATTAAAACCAGTTTAATCATTTTGGTGCATGTCTTTGTGTGGACACTATTATTTCAGAATTAAAGTGGCTAAACTCAAACCACTTTTATTTCAAAATAAGAGTGTCCACACACAAATCTGTCCCAAAATAACTAAATTTATTTTGCATGTACCTGGAGGTAGTTAACCCCATATGAAAACCTCCTTAACACCTAGTCTATATGCAGTTTAACACACTTAACATCATGTTAACTGGCAGAGGTTGATGCTAACCTGATTATAAAGGCGTTAGGCTTTGTGTAGACTAAAATTTGAAGATACAAATTTGAAGCATGTCTTAGAGCTTGTCTACATTGGCAATTTACAGCGCTGCAACTTTCTTGCTTGGGGTGTGAAAAAACACCCCTTAGCGCAGCAAGTCTCAACTCTGTAGAGCACCAGTGTAGACAGTGCTCATACTGGTTCAGACCAAAGGTCCATCCAGCCCAGTATCCTGTCTACCGACAGTGGCCAATGTCAGGTGCCCCAGAATGAGTGAACTTAACAGGTAATGATTAAGCGATCTCTCTCCTGCCATCCATCACCACCCTCTGACAAACAAAGGCTAGGGACACCATTCCTTACCCATGCTGGCTAATAGCTATTAATGGCTCCACGAATTTATCCAGTTCACTCGTGGAGGTGGTTTTTTAGAGCTCTGAGAGAGCTCTCTCCCAGCACTCTGCCATGACCACACAAGCCACATTAAAGCACTTCCGTTTTAGAATTGCTAATGTAGACTAGCCTTTGTTAAGTCTAGTGTAGACAAGGCACACAGTCTTTAACATGTGCTAGACTCCCCACTAGGCTCAACTCATTTAGCACATTAAGGCAGTAGATATTCTTTACACTAGACTTTTAAAGCATGTTAGTTAGTGCATGCCAGCTGACCTGTGTTAACTTCACACCTGAAACCCTAGTCTAGACAAGACCGTAAACTGCTTCTAGTTAAGTGGTGGGTCAAATGGGGTTAGGTACCTCGAGGCACCTAAAAAGGCACCTTTTTTCCTAGGCTAGAGAGTTCTTGTGTCATTGGTGTCTATAGACTAGTTAGTCTCCCAAGCTGAGTATCAGTGACGAGGGGAGTCTCAAAAAGCAGGCAGCACACTTGAGCCAGTTCAAACAGAAGGAGGTTGGAAGGCAGCTGATATCCCTGCCAAGAACAAAAGCAGCAGAAAAAGCTGCAGTCCAGGCCTGTGTTAAAGAGAGGTTCAGTTAGGTCTTTGCTCTGCACCTCGCCCCCCCAGATAACAAGTAGTGGAACTGCTTCCTCCGCTCCTTTACCCATGGGCCCTAATAAGGGAGCTGAAGTATCCCAGAGCTGTCACCTCTCACTGCAGCAACTAATCTCCTTCCTTTCTAACCTCCTTCTGGTGGTAGAATCTCTGGCCTGTGCCCATCCCTACCCCCTGCAAACATTCTAGAGCTGCCAGTGGGAATGGTGGAGCCCAAGCCAGCACCAATATGGTAATGAATGACAAGCTCAAGTATGAATGTGGGGGGGAAAAAACACTTTTTCCCTCTTCCCCAACTTGAACCAGTTCTCTTGTCAATAGATTGTCTTTTCAGGTCAAATCCCTCCTTCAACCATTGAGACTGGGGGGCCCCACCCAATTTCCTCCCACTTAGGCCAAGTCTACACTATGAGCATGATAGTGGCATAGCTGTAGTAAGGCCATAATGTAGACACAGTCTTCAGCAACAGAAGGAACTCCACCTCCCCAAGCAACAGTAGCTAGGTTGATGGACACTGACTCACACTGAGGGTTATGTTGTCATAGCTAAGGTTCTCAGAAGTGTTGTTTTTTCACATTCCTGAATGCTGTAGCTCTGTCAACCTAAGTTTTAAATATAAACCAGGCTTTAGCCTATGTCTTCGCTGCAAGTGAAGGTGTGATTGCAGCCAGGGTAGACATACCCATACTGGCTTTAAGTTAGCTAACAGGTAACAATAGTAGTGTTATGGCACAGCCCATCACTAGCAACCCAAATAAGTATCCAGGGTCCTTAGTAGGCTTTTACTCAGGCAGCAAGCGTGAGTTCAAGCCATGCCACCATGTCTACAATACTATTATTACCCTTGCTAGCTAGATTTAAGCTAAAAGGATTATTCCTACTTGTGCTTCAGTCACGCCATTACTTTGCAGTGAAGACATATCTTTAGTAAAGCCTGGGTATAGTAGAGTCACTGCATCACAGCTGACAGCTTTTCATGAGCAGTTGTTGCTTTCTTCTTTTGCCTGTTTGAACTTAATCCCCTCCCTCTGTCCCCTAACTGCTGAGTGTCTGGAGGCCTCCTTTCTTCCACTGGATTTTGAAGCATGGCAGAGGAGTGAGGATGAATTATTTTCTATAGCAAGCTCCTTGCATGGCAAAAACAAGCCTGCTAAACTGAAATAAAAGACCACTTCCTCCCCTACACAGACTATGTCTTTACTCTCTGAGCTATTAAAAATACCAAAACCATGTGGAAGAAATAATTACATATAACTACAGTTGATAGTTATAATATTGCCATTTTAAGCATTTCAGATTCATAAATTAGGCCATGAAAAATCATGAGATTGACTTAAAATCGTGTCAAGTCATTTCTTTTGCCCTCTGGTTTTTGAGCATTCACACTTTCAAGCCTTACTCTGCAGCTGTGAGGGACAGAAAATTCCTTTTATTTTGTTTGCTTTTATACGAAAGTTGAGATTTCCCCTTAATTCTGTAATTCTGGGAACTGGGGCTTTAAGAAAAATGCAAATACCAGATATTGAGACTCACTGAAGGTATGAGCATTGTCAGCACTTTTTATGGTGAGCTAAGAGGGAGCCTGTTATGAAAGGTATAGTGCCTCGAGTGCTGTGTGGAACACTGGTACACAGCAAATCCTGCTACACCTTTATATAAAGTTTTAAATAAAGCTGTAGCAAGCACTCCCCTTAGCACAGTCATCCTAGCATGTGAGGATATGAGGCATAGCTCTTCCCCTGCTGAGTAACACCCCTTCTGGGGTATGCTGGAGGCAGGGCACCACACCGTCGTCCCCAGTCTAGTACTCCTGTACAAGGAAACTCCTGATATAATCCAACCAGGGCCCCCTGCAATATAAACATTGTTTCTTGTTCTTAGTTATAGAACTTTCATTGAGGCTAGAGAGGGCGACCAAATATATGTGGACATGTAATTCCCTAACTGTATTTGGTTGGAGAGCGGCATGTATTGTCATAAACTGTACCATTCTTCTCAGGAAGGGGGGCTTCTGTCCCATGCCATGTTAGAAACAGCCACAGCATGGGCTGGGCATTTTCTGTGTAAAAGGCTAGATGACAACGATCAACTTAGAGCAAAGAATCCATTCTGTCCCAACCTCTCCCTTTTCATGGCAATGACATACGGTAAGCATCTCTGGTTACAGTAACAGTAGGATCTAGTGTTCTCTCTGTCACCCAGCTTGTATTCCACTCTGAGAAGTACTGAAAGTTGTTCAAGCTATCACAAATTTATACTGTATTATGTTTGTCTCATGAGTAATTTTCCATTGAATCATGTTGTTACAATGAAGGGAAGAAAAAGGATATTTTTATGAATGCTGTTCAGAACACATTAACTAAGACAAAATATTATATAAGTTCTGTAGCAGTAGTAACCAAAAAGATATATCAAGGCTAATTCAGACTGGATGTAAATGGACTGCTGGCATTACATCTGAATTTGGTCCATGGCATTTACTTGGGGCTGTCATTGCTACTTGCATGTACAGCGCTATCGGTAGAATTCACCATCACATTCTTCACACTGGAAAAATCCTTTATTTCTCCATTTGAAAAGAGCAGCCTGTGCAGTGCTTAATTTGTAATGAAAGAGGTGCCGGGGCTCAAGCAATTTTTTTAACATTCAAAACTGATGAAGCAAGCCCAGAGATGCCGGGGATCAGCCCTGGGAAGCCCTGACACAAATTAAGCACTGAGTCTGTGCATATTTCATTCATGTGCTCATGTATGCAGTGCCTTCCTCTTATTTTAGCTAATCTTTTCCTATCAGTTGGACTGAAGTGAGTGATTTTGATTGAAATAAATGGCCCACACTTGCAGGGTGCATGTCACATCTTACATTGAAAGTGAAGGGGAGAGACATAGGTGCAAAACTTCACTGCTGAAAATGCTGAATTTTCTCAATGGAATAAATTTGTGAATATTCATGAAAATATATTTTTTCTTCAGAAAACAGGTATTTATTTTATTATGCCTGTCTCTCAATTCATAAAAATCCACTCATCTAGTACAGTTCTAAACCACTTCATTGCTCATAGAATATGAAAACACTAACTGCATATAAACTGCCCTGTTGGCAGTCAGAAAGTCACCGGAGCTGTGTGTCCTACATTTCTTTGGTGTTCAACAATGGATATACTTTGTGTGGCATATATGTGTCAACAGGTCTGAGGTAGTGTATTGAGGTATTTGTTCTGATGCTTAAGTACTGTCACCAATGAATGAGTTCCCGGGGGAAAAAAAGAAATCATACTTGTAAGTCCTCACCAATTTAAGAACAGGCACAGGGCCATCTGCAGATAGATATAAATGAAGGCAGCTAAGACAATGCATAAACATCATATGTAGGTGCTGTAGATAGAATTCCCAGCTGTGAATGTTTGAACAGCTGTAGGTCTTGAACTTTAGCAGTTATGCTAAGTAGAAATGCCATTACTAATATAACTGTAAATTGTATGAACTAGAATAGAGATGTTCTTCAGCTGCACAGTTAAATTCCGGATCTGAGTTCAGAATCAGGATTTTGTTTATCAGAGTGTCAGGCAAGGGAACTAGAGTTCAGCCCCAGAGTTCAGAACCAGAATTAAAATTCAAAATGATCTGGAAAAACTGGAGAAATGGGCTGAAATAATTAGGATGAAATGAAAGTCAATAAGGACAAATGCTTAAGAAAGAGTAATCAGTTTCACAAATACAGAATGGGAAATGACTGTGTGGGAAGAAATACTGCAGAAAAAGGATTCTGAGGATTATAGTGGATCACAAACTAAATGAGTCAACAATGTAACAGTTGCAAAAAAAAAAAAGTTAATGTACTGGTATGTGTTAGCAGGGGCATTGTAAGCTAGAAGTGAGAAGTAATTATTCTATTCTACTCAGCACTGATGAGGCCTCTATTGGAGTATTGTGTCCAATTCTGGGCAGCACCCTTTGGGAAAGATGTGGACAAATAGGAGAAAGTCCAGAGGAGGGCAACAAATTTGATTAAAGGTCTAGAAAACCTGACCTATGAGAAAAGATTGAAAAAGCTGAGTTCGGTTTGGAGAAGAGAAGTTGGGGGAGGAGGGAAATAACAATCATCAAGTACGGAAAATGTTGTTCAAAATAGGAGGGTGTTAAATTGTTCTCCTTAACCATTGAGGACAGGACAAGAAGTAACGGGCTTAAATTCCACCAAGGGAAATTTAGCATAGACATTAAGAAAAACTTCCTAACTGTAAGGGTAGTTAAGCACTGGAGCAAATTACCTGAGGAGGTTGTGGAATCTCCATTATGGGAGATTTTTAAGAACAGATTGGACAGTAACTTGTCATGGATGGTCTAGTTAGTATATAGTTCTGCCTCGAGTGAGGGGACTGGACTAGATGCCTGTTGAGGTCTGGTGCAGTCCAATATTTCTATGAACCTATGGTTATTTGGGTGTCCCTCTTGCTGCCCATACAAAAATACTGAGCTAGCATTTTCTTGTTGTGAACAGGAAATGTTCGATGTCATTTTGGATGAAAATCAGCTTGAGGATGCATGTGAACATTTGGCAGAATACCTAGAGGCATACTGGCGTGCAACACATACCACCAGTAGCACACCTATGACTCCTCTTCTTGGAAGAAACCTAGGATCAACTGCACTTTCACCGTACCCTACTGCAATCTCTGGATTACAGGTATGAATATGAATCTTGGCCCTTAGTCACCAGTAAAGGTCAGTTTTATTCATTATAAGAAAACAGAATAGTATGTTTTATAAACTGTATCCAGTATTCGTTTCATTAATTGATATTTGCTGTTTGGTGAGTGCCAACAGAAAGAAAGCAAAATAGACCCACTTATTCAACAGAGAAACATTTTATTAATGGAGTGTACTGGTGTTCGGACTAATTTTATTTTAATGGGAAATATAGTACCCATAACTCCTTTTGGCTTGAGGAATAAGCTGAAATAAATGGCACTCTGTCAAAAGCTATTTTAGCTATATAACAAAATTGCATTTTTTTATGTGAGAAAGTGCCATTAGAATTAAGAGACTTTCAGATTGAAAATAAGCATGTAAAATATGATAGCAGTTATGCTGGTAAGAAATATTATAGTTAAGATTGCAGATCTTATTCTGTTATAACCCCATTTTCACATGCTCATAACTTTCCACAACATTCATCTTTTGGTCCAAAATTTTCCATGCTTGTCCCAAGATAAAGCTTCAGCAATATCCCTTTCATCTGTTTGAGTTCATTGAGTGTGAATGAAATACATTTTTTTCCCATTGAAAAAAAAATTCTGAACATTTTTTTTCACAGGGATAGCTCAAAAACGGCGAACTTTGAAACTTCAAACGTGGCATGTAAATAGTCCTTAATGAGAAGTACGTGCTTTACTAAGTTTGAAAAAAATGTTTTTGAAATAAGTTATGAATGTTTGAAGATGCAAGACCAGGAGGGAATACAGTGAACATTTTTTTCATTAATTCTGAAAGTTTCAGAAAGAGTTCTGCATGTGTGTGTGACTTTTGAGGAATGTGCACTTGCTAACATATGTCGGCAATAGTGCTGAGCAAATAATTTGAAATGCATAATTCACCTGAAAAATTTAACCTCTATTCTGTTCATGGAATATTTGGAGGCAGATCGTAATTTCTGAATAAAGTGATTCAACATTCAAATTGATTGATTATTTAAATATATTCAATAAATATATAAAAATTACTCTGTGGGTTAATTGCACAGTTGACTGCAGATAGACAGTGTTGATTCTGTTAGGCCCAATACATTGTGTGGTATTATTTTCCCTGACTGAATGAGTGCACAAGCACTTTTGGCATTAGTAATCACATGAACAATTGTAAAATATTCTTTCCATGCTCACTTAACTATAATATTTCAGTTTGCCATCCATTCATATCAGTAAAATGCCATCTCTTGAATGTTCACCTAAGCAAACCCAAAAGGACTCTGGGCATAGCCAAAGCAAATCCATTTAAAGAATTATGGCTATCCACCGCATTTTTATTGTTTTTGTTTACCTCTAGTTGGTAGGCACTGATAGTGACTGTGACATGTTGCTTCACTTACATAGGGAAAACTTACATTGAAGCTGAAAATTACCCCTATGCAACAGGCCAGTAGAAGGTCTATGAATTGTCCCTTACTACCCACCTTAAGCAAACTGTGAAGGCTTGAATGGTGCTAGCTCTCTGCAGCGGTACAAATTTCACCCTGAGTTTGTTATGCCTGAGTAAAGACTGCAGGATTTGGTTCACAATGCTGATTAAGTGTTTCAGAGCATTTAGAAAGTTGGGTTGACATGGTTGTATCACATTAAGGACTTACATTATTTTAAGTGATTATATCTTACACCACTTTCAAGACATTTTCCATCTGAAGAATTATATCAGTTTAAGTGTTTGACACTATAAGGTGATTGAAGTGCTTATATAGACTTTAGGAATTAAACCAGCATAGATGCTTATGCTACATTAATTATTTATTACAGTACTTTAAGCCCTTATGATTTTTTTGCTTTTCTTTATCAGCTATCCTACCTTTAAATTACTAGGCAATTGAATGTAAAAAAAGCCAAAATCTTCTGTTAATGCAATATTGGTGTACATTTATGCATTTAAGTCCAGAAGAAACAAAAGTGAAGATTGCACACACAACTTTAATTGTGTTTCAATGCATATACTTAATTTACTTGTTTATATTTTATATATATATAAACTGTTCCAGTCTGAAACTCAAGATACAAAGTGCAAGGCATCTTAGAAATATATAAAATTCAAACTGAGCATATTAACTGTATGCAGTTGCAATCCACACTGAGTGTACAAATCTGGAGTCTGCAAGTTCCAGCTAATAGACTTAAGCCCTTTGGCTCAAGTTATGGAAGCTCAATGTTTTCATCTCTGCAAGATCCAGTTTTGAACCCAGCTGTTCAAGTGAGGCCAGATATGGGTTATAATATAGTCTTACGCTGAGATAAGAGGTTATCTTTTATACAACACCTACAAACACTAACTCACATCAAATATGTTCCACACCCAGAAAGGTGAAGAGATTGAGATCGGAATAACTACAAAATCAAACCAGTAATACAAAGATATCTCTGTGTCCAGTAAAGGAAAGAACATATATTACAAATTAACTTGGGGGCGTGGGGGAAGGGACAACTTGCATTCACAGAGATAAACTGCAGAGATGTTGTAGATGTTAGACCAAGGAGTTAAATAAGAATATATATTAACCAAAAATAAAAATACATATTAAAAATAAAAAGTATGAGCCTGGCGAGGGATGAGGACCTTGCCATAACAGATATTTTGAAACAACATGGAATGACAAAAATCTTTGGGATAACATAATACTTGGCTATGAATTATAGAGTTAAATCAGATTAGGTTATAGAGGCGAAAAGTAGAACTATCCAGAACGATTGCATAGAATAGGGAAAAATTCTGAGGTGAAAGGACCATACAGTAGAATCTGTATGGATACAAATCTCAGATCATAAGAATACAAACATACTAGTAGCATTTTACTATTAGCCTTTGGATCAGAAAAGGGATATTGAATACAAAATGGTAAGAGAAAGAAGAGTCAGCTAAGTTGGTGCTTGATCAACCTTTTGAATTTCTGTTAAAGATGGCTGTGTGGAGACATGAGAAAATAACCATGATGATAATGGACCATGTGTGATGACATTGGATGGAATGTTGTTCTCTCAATATGGACTATTGCCTCATTTCACCAGTTTAGAGGCAATAATGTGAACTAATTTTGATCTGTGACCACACATGGTTAGATATGAACCAATCACTATGGAAACATAAGGACAGCAAAGGCCAAATCCCCACCTGGTAAATGATCTTGGTCCAGGAGTTTCTGTGCAAGTTATTTGAAATATTTATTATGTTTTAGTTTAAAAAAATCACTTGATACCTAACTACTTCAGCTATCCTTCCTGTAGAGTATTTGGTTATACATTATTAGCTCCTAGTTTTAAAATCTTTAAATAAGGCTTAATGAGCTGCACCTTTCGGAAAAACCAAAAACTCCTTTTCAGAAAGTTTCCCACAAAATACACTGATTCATCACAAATTTCTAAAAGGAATCAAAATAGAAATATGAATGTTATGTTCATGATTGGAGAGAAGAACTGATAAATGCAGTGTGCTCTGAATCGATCTACTAGTCACTTCTTACTGAAAGTACTCTGTAAAATTTTATAAGATTGCATATAAAAATATAAAAATACATTGTATTATGCTGTGTTTGGTCCCCTGTCAGTTTGGGGGATCAGACTATTCTTATATCCATCTCCCATTGCAAATAAATTTTAGTATTAAAAAGGAATTAGAAACGTGGATGGATTCTGAAGGACCTCAAACTGAGGCTCACAACTAGCTTACAAGAGGTGAAATAAAATTGTATCTGTATTAATTTGTACATTCTTTTACACTTTTAGAGCCAGCGTATGAGACATAGCAACCACTCCACTGAGAACTCTCCAGTTGAACGAAGAAGTCTAATGACCTCTGATGAAAATTATCACAATGAAAGGGCTCGGAAGAGCAGGAACCGCTTGTCTTCCAGTTCCCAACACAGCCGAGATCATTACCCACTTGTGGAAGAAGAGTACTCTGACTCTTACCAGGACACTTACAAACCCCATAGGAACCGAGGATCGCCTGGAGGATATAGCCATGATTCACGACATAGGCTTTGAGTTTAAGAACCTGGGGAATAATAGCATTCATTAGTTGACAACTTGCCATAACATTGCTAGGAAAAACAAATCATCTTAATTTAGCAGGTGTAACACGGTTTTACTGTAGTTACAAGCTGCTATCATCTGATGCTTTAAAAAAGGATGAGGGGAAGAAATTCACCATGCCCTGATGTTTAAGAGGAAATTAGCTTGCCCAATCATACTGGATTTTTTTTTAGTATAGCATTTGCATTTATAGCAGTACGTTTTTTCCTCATTAGATATTAAACAAATCAGTTTGTAATTTAGGGTACTTATCAAGGCACATATAAAATAATTTCCTGTACTGGAAATTCCAAATGACCAGTTCCGGTTGGAACCAATTTATAAACCAATTCTTGTTGGAATTTGGGTGAACTGACTGGAAAGCTGACTTGAACAAGTTGCAATCAATTGAAAAAAATGCAGATGAAGAAATAGCAAATTAACCTCTATCAGCCAAAAATCAGCTACAGTATTTGTTTACTGGAAGCTAAATTTACATTCAAGGTTAGAATAAAAACATTTTAATGTATATTCACTTTTCCTGAATGGCTTTTTCAGACTAACCAAATGTAAACCATCTGTAGTTCCAAATATGACAAATTAATGCAGCAGTTTCAAAGTACTTTCCTGTTTGAAAATTTCTTTTTTTTCTCCTGACACATGCATTGCAGCAATTTTTTTCTTTTGTTTAGTCAGTACTGATACTTTTGTTGTGGTCAGCAATGATGATATGAACTTCAGCAACATGGAAGAGAACAGTAGAAGTATGAACAAACCCCAGCCTAGCAGGAATGATGAGTTTGAGAATACAGCTGTTCTTCCTTTGGTTCATCATCACAAAAGCCAATATCAAACTTTGCAGAGATGTCATGCTTTTTCTCCCATTCTCAATGTTCTGCCTTGTCAAATGGAAATTGATCCATTCCCCCAACCACACATGTATAGCATGTAGTGTATTTACATTCCCATACAATTGAGTACCTTTACATTATATTTTTCAGGCTCCCTCTTTGAATGTCTGAAAATTCTAGCATCACACAAGAACCCTCCCTAACAGCAACATTTAAATTTTATTGATAGAAGCAGAATTTTTGTTTCAAAATGCCAGTAAATTATAAAATAAAGGTTCCGAAAGTTACAGTTTGCAATAAAAACAGAATAGAATACCAGAGAAGGTCTGCTCACTGTAAAATTATAGAGATGACATATTTAATTCAAGAACTATGAAAAAGTTTTTGGAGATTTTTGCTGCCTTACTTCTACTGAACACTGCTTTTCACATACTGACTCGTCAGGTTTTTTTAATGGATACATTTATGTAGTTAGACCTTATATCTCACATTATCATTGAAGCCTTAGATCCAATATGATTGAAATAATTATTGTAATTGACCATTGTATACAACATATTGGTTTCTTTATGCAAAGGCTCTTTCTAAAACACCCCAGACACTTTATGCATTTTCTAAAATTGACAGAACTATGTGTAAAATATCATTTTATGCTGGTTCATGTCAAAGCTATTTTGTGAGGATGAAAGTAATTAAGTTTTTATATTTTCCTGTTTCTTTCCCAAAGCTTCCTGTCAGGTAGGCTATAAAAGCATGTAGCACTAAACAAATTTCCTGAACGTTTTGAGGTCTTCAACTTTCTGAACCAATTAACAAAGATGCTTTTGATATTTTCCCCCGCTAGTGAGCCTGCGTATCTGCTTGGTGATGACAACTTGAAATGTAATTCACTGCATATCTGGTACAACCAAAAATAATATATGTCTCTAACAGCAAAAGATAGTGGATGCAACTCTGGATTTTTGGACAGATTTACTGCATAAAAGATGCCTCTAATGATCAGTCACTAGATGATTCAGTTGGGCCAACTGTCAACAACTAAAACATAAAATACTTGCATCCACTGGAGTAATAAAGTTAAGAATTAACATATAGGGTCAGTTCCTGCTGCCCTTTTTCAGGTTAAACTCCTATTGATCTCAGTGCGAGTTTGGCCTGAGGAACTAATGCAAGATTGGTCCCCATAGTGGTTGTGTATGCTGCCATTTCTAATCTCTTATGCTATAGCACAATGGAACATTCTCCAATAATATTTATAAGTTTTTGTTACATGTACAGCACACATCTGCATGAGAAAGAAGGTATTAGGCAAAACATTTTTCTATAAGCTTTGACAGTTTTCTTTTTGTGTGCATTAAAGTATTAATTGCAAAGAATGCACTGAAATGTATAAACCTAGATTAGACAGCTGTTTATCTTTATTCTGTAGTAGAATTAGGAATCAGATCATTAACTGCTTGAAGATATTTGCATTTTATGACAGGCAACACCACTAACATTTTCTGGTAAATGAGATTACTACTTTATCATTTCAGAGACAAAAGTGTCATTTATTTTTTAAAGCCTTTTGAAGCCTTGTTTTAAAGTCTTCCATGTCATGCTAGTAAAGGGAAAGATCCCCACAACACACATGCACAAAATCCACCTACTGCATTGTCTGAAGTGCCAAAACCACTTTTGTTTAATGTTCTTATGAAAATAACCTGTTGAAAGGAATCGTATATATGTCTTGAAGGAAAATTTTGAATGTTTACCTTAATTCTGCAGGTTTATTTAAAGTTTACCTTCCTTTTTTTGTATGATTTATACCCCCTTATTCTAACACTTAAATATCATCAAAGTTTGCTTGTTTTGTTTTGCAGGGAGATATACTCTTAAAGTATAAGTTTATATAAAATGCTGACAGGAATACATTTCATTGTGAGTAAATACTATTGGGAATCTTTCTTTTAAAAATATTTTTCAAGAACCAAGAAAAAAAATAAGAGCTGCAGTGTTGATTAAGGCCATTTAAATTCATAGTATAAACCATGTATTAGAACTTCTACAATGTTAGCCAGCCATCTTGTGTGGTTTATTTAATGCAATGGCTTTATGTGAAGATGTGAAATTAATGTAGTCCTGAATGAGTAGGAATAAGACTAATTTTCCAGTCCTGCTATAATTTCTCATGATTACTATAACCTGATTATAGTAACGATCAGGTTTCTACTGCTATGCTCCAGTATATACACAAGTATTTATTTAGAAATGTTTATAAAATGTTGATGGTTCTTTGTTATTTTTATAGGTTTTTATTTAAGACTTTTGGGGTTAATGATAATTTAGGCAGAGCTAGCCTACGTTGATATGACAATACTCAGTGACACGATCATCTAAAGACCGTATGCTTCAATGCACTCATTTGCCTGACTACAATTGAAGAATGGATTAATTTTAAAATGATGCATATTTATAAGAATTATAATTGTTCCCCTCAAACTTGAATTATTATTTTTTTTAATTTTACAGAATTTTTTCATCTCTTTTGCTATTTATGTAGTTGAACATTTTCCCCATGGGAGAGGCAGTTGTAAATTGGGTACATTTTCTGACTGATATATTAGGAAATTATTGTTTTTAAAAAAGAAGATAACTAAAGCTGTTTTGAAGTAATTTTAACTTAAACACTGTAGGCCATATCATGCCATCATTTTCTAAACAAAACTTTCCATGGAAGTTACACCCTGACTACTTATTTTTCTACTCAGTAAAACGAGAATAGCTTGTGTAGCAATAGCTTTTGCTATTTATGCTACCTCTTTGTTAGAGAACGTTGAGCCTGATTCTGATCTCCCACATTTCTGACTTACACTGATAAAATCAGATATAAATCAGGTCACCTGAGATTAGAAAATTTCCCAATGTCTTCAGTAAACGCATGCCAAGAAATTGTACTCAGAATGTTAGTGTTGGCTTTGCTGAAAGTGGAAATACACTTGACTATGGGCTGGTCTACACTACACAGCTAGGTTGACATAAGACAGCTTATGTTGACCACCTTATATCAGTGTCTACAGCCTTCCTCTCATCAATGTCAGGCCTGATCTATGCTGGGGGAGGGGCGAAATCGATCTAAGTTACACAACTTCATCTATGTGAGTAATGTAGCTGAAGTCGATGTACTTAGATCTACTTACTGTGGTGTCTTCTGTAGTAGGTCAATTGCTGACGCCCCTCTCCCCCATTGATTCCGCCTATGCTTCTCGCTCCAGTGGAGTACAGAGTCAGTGGAAGAGCACTTGGCGGTTGATTTATCACATCATCACCAGATGCGATAAATTGACCCCAGCTAGATTGATAGCTCTCGAACTAAGTGTAAACATGTCCTGTGTGCCCTACTACACCAACATAATAACTCCAACTCCAATACAGGCATAAGGTCCATGTAAATAGGGTGAAACCTGTCTGTATAGACATTGTGTCCCTTATATCCACTGTCTCGTCAATTTCACAGCAGGAGCCATGAAACTGACAAGAAAGACCCTGCTCCCCTGGAGACCTGGGCAGCTGGACTCTGCTCCCAGCTGGGAGCTGGGATAAGAAGCCCAAGCATCCACTCACCTGCTCCCTGTGTGTAGCAGGCAGTGGGGAGAGGGAGGAAGAAGGGCAGCCAGAAGTCCTGGGTTGCCTTCCGCAGCTTCTGGCAAGGAATGGGGTGGCAAGAAGCTCAGGGAGTCTTCCCACCTGCTCCTGGCAGGGAACAGGGAGCAGGGAAGCAGAGAGCCTGTGGGGAAACCCAGGAGCCTGTGGGCCAGCCAAGCTTCTGGCAAGGCCAAGTCAAGCCCAGTCTCTCAGCTCCCCAGCTGCCCCTCTTAGGTTGGTGGAAGTGGCTGTAAGTTGACCTGATATAGGTCGACTTACGTTTGTAGTGTAGACATACCCTATATTTCCCCCCAGGTTTTAAAGCTCCTTTTACAATTGACGTTTGGGTATTTCATCCTTTCTTTGCTCCTTGCTTTTTAAGATAGTATTTGTGAGAATGAAGCTTGCAAGTAGGGAAGAAAGTAATTTTAAGAACAAGAAACTACTGGAGAGTGAGTGCTTATGGCAGTTCTTTTCTGTGCCACTAGCTACCTCCTTCTATAGATAATGGTAGTTACCATAGGGTGCACAGATCCATAACTTCAAGTTCAGTTCTGTTTCAGACAAATCTTCAGAATTCACCTTGGTCTCAATTCAACGTCCTTCTTTGAACTTCCCTGGGGTTCACAGCCCTCACTAATGTTGCTCTGTATCATTCTCAGAAGTACACAATAGTCACAATATCTTTTTGTATAGTTACTTGAGTAAACTAGGGCAGTTGGCTATTTGATCAGCCCATTTGCTTTATATAGGAATAAATTAAATTTATTCCTTGCTCATATATCGATTTCTGGATTCAGCAGTCACGATACCTGGCTGTGACTCTATGTTGTTCTTTAATTTTTTTAAAGCAGAGTACATATCCTGACTGGTGAATGAAAAATTGGATGCAAAATTGTGTACAGTAGAATCTGATTTATGCAAACTCCTTTTATCCATAAAAGAAAAACACCTGTTTGAAAACTGGGTTATGTTTCCCAATTTGCATGATTAGTTTGGATAAATGGATTCAGCTGTAATCTATTTTGCTCCAGTAATCTCTCATGCCTTTAAATAGTAGTTCAACTGATAATAATGGGGCTACAAAATACAATTACCTATCCAAGTCCAAATTTAGTGAAAGCTATCTCATGCTATCTTTATACTTTACTGCCAAAAGGGAATACAAACTTAAGAGCAATCATCCATATTAGCCTTGTTCTATGATTATTTAAGCCCAACATACTCTATATAGAAAAAGAATGGTACATTTTAATAATATCATAGAAAATATCTAAATGAATGGATTTGGACAAAGGGCTGTAAACTCTACCTAGGATCAAAACTTTGTTATAAATAATGGAGGCAAACATATTTTTCTGATTTGTAGAATATGCTTATGTATATTTCTAGAGAAACTTCCTCCTTTCTTCAATTCCTGTGATCCAAGTGAAGTGTTTTGGGAGAAGATAAAAATAATAATAAACTTAAGAGTTTATATTTCTTTTTAGGTACATCTAGTAGCTGTTTCATTTGAAATTATGGTGGCCAAGGTGAGAGCAACCACTGACACCTTTTAACTTGGTCTTAGTGCTGTTTCACAGTAGATTGCCTTTTCAGTACTGTCACTACAATTTTTAAGCAATGAGCTACTGTTTGTACTTTCTAGGGCTGGATCCTGAAAATGCTTACTGCTGACCATAATGCTTATTAATGTTAAGTCCAGTAATAAGCATTTGCAAGTTCTGGCCTACAGTGTTGCATACCGTTTATCATATGCCTTACAAATATTTTCTGGGACATTATTAAAAAAAAGAGCATTCTATTGCCAAAATAACCCTTTGTTATTATTTCTACTCTGTATTACTGCTAGAAAATAAAGTAATGTAGCAAGAAATTATATTGTACAGTACAAAATTATAGTATATATATTTTTTGCCAATAATATAAAAATAGAGCAAGGAAAAAAGCACATTTGTAATAGCACAAATTTACAAGAAATCCATGTTACATTTGCCATTGCATTTCTGAAAATGTAGGTACGTTGTTGATCCAGTTTCAATGAATTTATTGCATTTTCCATCACTTTAACTTGCTGCCTGACACTTCTCCAGCAATTTATTTTACAGCCTTGCAATTTTCATATGTAATTTGATTTTTCCATGAAATTTTATCCTTCTTCAATGTTAAATCCATAAAAAAATCAGTCTTTTAAAATTAGAAAATGTTATACTCATTTCTCTTATTTTTACTTCCAAATTTTGAAATCGTACGATTATAAGTGAGGTCTTAATTAGTGCTCATTTATAATTTTTTGGCATAAATTACTTGAAGAATATGCCATTAATCATATTTGTAGTCCAAGGTCTGTAATGAAAATATCTCAAACAAAATGACATCCTGGAGCTATAAAAGCATTTTTGCCATTGCATACTATTATGCTATTGGGGAGAGGGGTTGAACTATGTAAAAGCTACTAAGAGGTCCATAGTAGACCACCTAAAACTTCCAGTGAAATCACCGGGAGTTTTATATAAGCAAGGAATGCATGCTCAGGCCTAAAATATGTATACATTGGAAATAGGCCTGATTCTTCTCTCCTACACACTGATAAAGTCAATGGTATTGCATTAGTATAATAAGAGTGTAGGAGGAGAATCAAGTCAAATAAAATTCTGTATGTGCACTAAAAATAGATATGGTAAAATAATGTGGTGAAAACAATCATCCAAACTCTGAACCATGGACCTTGGGCTATTTACCTCCCAGTTAGTCTCTGATTATTGGCCAAACCTGTTTCCATTGACATTGCAAGGAGTTTTCCCTCTTACATCAATGGAGGCCAGTTCAGGCTAATTATGGTAGAGAAAATTATTGCCTTTATTAAACCAAAAGAGTACAAATTTATATTTTCTTTGTTGCTGAGTTGCCCCTTCTTATTTTTACTTATATAAATACTATATGTGTAGCATTCTACAAGGCATGCTGGGTAAAATATACTATGCAAATGTGTACAGTGTTGCATGTTTTGCTCTCCCTCTGCTTTAGTGGCTTTCAAGGAAAAAAAGTGGTGTTATTTTTGTGAACAGAAACATTAATAAAGAAAATGCAGACCGCATGCGTACAATATCCTAATTTCTATGGATTTGTTTTATGGAATTTAGATGTATAAAAATGAACTGCATTAAAAAATTTTCTACAATAAATGAAAAACTATCTAAACATAGTGTTTAAAGACTTTGTCTTAAGTCTGTTCTTGAACTGTACACAGAGCTCTGATTTTCAAAAACCTAAATGTTTGAGACAAGCCTTCAAAAGGTTGGACAAATGCTCAAAATGATGAACAAACAATAGAAGACATTCAAAATTATGTGGGAATATTTATTAACATGTTTGAAGATTTCATTAACCTCACATTCAACATTCTGCCTGATATAAATAATGTACAGTTAATAATTAATGAAATTGAGAGAAATTATGTACATTTGGGCCTACAGTGTGAATGATACTGTTCAGAAAAATATGGCCCCCAGGGCTTGCAACCCAGGAATGCAGCAATTTACTCTAAAACCAGTCTCTAAATTCCATACATAAATGAAAAACTCCTACTTAAGGCCTAATCCAAAGACAACTGAAGTCAGTGAAAAGACTCCCATGGACTGCAATGGGTTTTGGATTACTGATATGCTAGTCTATCAGTTTACAGCCCAAAGCTAGTTCAATACACAAGATTAGCAAATTACAAAAGAGTATGTGTGATATGAAGGAATGTGGGGAGGAGTCGGAGGAGCAAAGCCAAAGTACTGTTTATGCTACCTCTGACATCTCTGTGAGAACTCCTTGTGGAATCCCCTATTGGTCCTTGGGGAACAAGATTTCTTTCTCCACAGAACAGACTGTGGGGGCTGACTTTTTGGGGTTAACCAAGATGTCCAGAGTAAATCACTACCACTTAAAGTGTTAGATAATCTCATCAGTGTCCAGCTGGGGGACGTTCGCCTATAACTATCAACTGCAGGCAACACAAGCGCTGTGTACACCTCGCTCAGCCCAGCATCCTACCATAAGGATGCCCCCATCTTATTTCATTACAGTGCCCAGTCCCTCGTCTTCTGGACACCAACAACGTACACTGATCCACTGCCTCCATGGAAGCAGTGACTCGCTATTAACTAGCTTCAGCTCAGTTCAACACTCTCCTTAGCACAAGGCACTGAGCCCTGGTCTTCACTGGGGGCGGGGGGAGGAGGGGAAAAGAATCGACCTAACATACTCAACTTCAGCTAGTGAATGTTCAGGTTGATTTACCTCAGCGTCTTCATGTCGCAGAGTTGCTCCCCCGTCGACCCCACCTGTGCCTCTCAACAAGTTTCTAGTAAAACCAAATTGAAGTTTATTTAACAAAGCTTGATTAAACAGTCCAATAAAAACAAGTAAAAAGGTTTGGAAACAAGGTTACAGGTAAACACAAAACATAACATACACTCTATAGCCTATGTTTATTAAGTTACTTTCTTGTCTAATAAGGTATTTCCAAAATTCAGTCCATCCAGTGCTTGTCCAATCCAGAGAGCTGGGATCCACTTTTCATAAGACATTCACGTTGCCACAGTATCTCTTCTGTAATGGATCATATCTTAATGCCCTTTCTTCTTTTTCTCTTGTATTGTCCCAGGCTTTGTCATTTTTCATAATCAGGGTGTTTTATTAACTCCAAATCAGTCCTGAGGGCCCCCTATTCAGATCCTCTTTTTGGATCTTTGTAAATACTGAGGCCTGTAAACACAGGGCTCGTTGGGCTAAAAATGTTGATTGTTCTCACTCTAGACTGAGCTGAGACCCACCCATTCCAGATCACATGCTTCATTTCCAACAGTTTCAGGACATAATACTCTACATTTTACATCTCTCTTAAAATATTTCCCATGCCAACGTCACACAATAATCATGACAATCAGCTTTTGTGAGAGACCACAAACAACCTCCTTCAGAGAAATACTGGGAGGACGTACCAGCCTGGCATGTCTGGGCACATCTGTGTCACAGGGACTCACCGTCAAACCTGCCAGATCCTTAAGGATCCACATGGGCTGTGGTCATCTATACAGAGACCCTCTGCCTTTGCACTAGCTATGGCATCCGGTGGACCAGTCCAGCTTCCTAGCAGTGTGATTCCATAATGATCACCGGTAACACAACTATAGTCTGTCAATATTTTTGTTGAGAGTCCTCTTCCTGTTGAGGACAATACACAGTATCAGATAAGTCACGTTACTTACATCTGATTTAACTTTGATTTATAAGTTCTTACTGCACATGCAGTTTCTCTCTCTCTCTCTTTTTTTTTTAACATTTCAAACAACAGTTTGACTAAGCGGCCCAAATAAGTCATGATCCAGAGGCAAACACGTGAGTTGTGCTCTAAGCTGTTTATTAATAAAGTGCTTTGAGATTCTGCTATGAAATGTAAAGTGCAAAATTATGAAAGTATTATTTTGTACTTTCTTCATATTATCCTAGAATAGATGTTAGAGATGGGAAAGATTTATTAAGCCAGTTAACCCATCCCCTCTGCCAGTTCAGGCTTCTTCCTCTTCATTGGTTTGAAAATCCTGAAAGCCTGTAGAAGATGGAAATAAGAAGGAGCTATTAGCCATGCTGCTTCCACTTATGGGTGACCACTGCATCAGAAGAGGAGAAAAATAGAAGTCACTCCCAGAAACAGAAGTCTTTAAAAGAAAAGGAACCAGAAGCCATCATCTGGACCAAAGCCTCCATCCAGTGAAAAAGGAATGTCCACATCAGAAGCGGACTGGAAGGAAGATCGAGGTAAACAAGGAAGAAGGCGATCAAGCAGCAGGAAAGCCATTGAGATGCAATCTAGGGGGACCAGGCAGCATGTGCAGGGGGAGAGGAGTACCAGGCAGCAGAGAAGTGTGTGAGAAAGGGAGCGAGTGATACAGAAGCATGTGCATAGAAACAGAACAGATGGGAGGAGGAAATGCAAAGCAAAAGAAGACTACGATTAGAGTTTTCAAAAATGACGCAACACTTATTAGAGAGAGCTGAAGTATCTAGATGTTTTCCTATTATTACTCTTCCATGTAAGCAATATTTCTAGTTGCCACAAGGAATTTGTGTCCATAGTAACAGGATTGTAACTGGAAGGCTGGGTCAGGCAGCAGTCCGTGAGACAAATTCTGTTAGGAAGCAAAAATGTTTGAGAATCCCCTGCCTTCGATGACTTACAAAATTGTTTTCTGTTTTTAGTGTCTCACCAGACTAGAGAGAGACAATGTCAAATCATCATGCTGTATCACACACTTCATGCTTTGTATCCATTAAGAATCACCCACAAAAAAGTTTGTTTTGATGAGACTACTGATCTTGAAAACCTTTCTTTTCTGTGAAATGAAAATATATGCCATGTTAGAGTCTCTGTCATTGTTGGTCACTGTTATCAGGCATAAAAATTGCTTCATGCAAAGCAACAGGACGTGTGTGCTCTCCAGCAGTCCTGAGGAAACCAGTGTAATTGCTCTTGTATCACATGAGTGCAGCAATTTTTTTATTTGTTGAAGGTAGTCTAGAATATATTTTAGAATTGTTAAATAACCGTAACAACCAGAGTAAGAGGGACAATTGGCATATTTATCATGTAAAACTTGACACATGCACTATGGTACTCTCTGTTTCTTTGAGGCATTCAAGTGATTCTGAAGTTCTTTGATACATTTCCAAGTCACTTTTTTTTAAAAAAAAATGTTACAGCACTTAAAAATACAAAGAGGATCAGAAAAACATTGCAAAAATGATGCAGGCAGCTTGAATGAGGGCCTTTACTCATCACGGTCGCCACTTTAAAGACTGGATAAGTAGGGTTTAAATACATGCTCAAGATTGGTAGAATAAACATTTGATCGACCTCAAAAGTTACAGCAACATAGTTGAGACATGCAGAGATGCTTTTTGAAATCAAAAAAACAAACTGTGTGCCACTTTTGATGTCCATGTTGCCTTCTATTCATATCTTCCAGTAAGCTGATGATGGCAAATTTACAAGAATCCTGACCTTTCCAGAGAACTCACGGTGTGCTCACAGTTTACCATAGCTAGTAACTTTATAAACATAAACCTACTTACAGATGAGATTTACTTAATCTGAATGCAAGTACTGCAGAGTGGTTTTACAAATTTGGGCCCTAATGTTAAAAACATATGTTAAAAATTACAATCAGTAATCCCACTAAAGCAAATAAGACTACTGATAAGTGTAAAATCACGCACTTGTGTAACAGAATTAGGATTTGGGGGCCAAATTCTAGCAGGTTATCTGCATTGGAGCTGCTAGGTAACTTACAGTCAACATGGGGAGAACAGGATGGAAGCTGTCTATGCATATTCTATCTCTCTCCATAACCAATGCAGACAACTTCATAGGATTATAGAAATGTATGAGTAGAAAGGACTTCAAGAGATTATCTAGCCCATCCACTACAACGTGAGGCATGATTAAGTACATATAGACCATCACTACCAGATGTAACCTGTTCTTAAAAACCCCCAACGGCAGGGATTCCATGCCTTCCCTGAGTAGCCTGTTTCAGTGCTTAGGGTCAGTACTGGACCAACTTCTGTTGGTGAGAGACAAGCACTGAAGCTATACCGAGCTCTTCTTCAAGGCTGGGAAAGGTATAGTTAGAAAGATTTTCCTACTGTCTAACCTAAATCATCTTTGGTGCAGATTAAGCCCATTAATTGTTCACCACCTTCTTTAAAACAGCCTTTTACATATTTAAAACTATTGTCATATTCCCTTTTCTTTAGTCTTCTTTTTCTATAGACTAACATACCCAATTCTTTCAACCTTTCCTGATGGGTCAAGTTTTCTAAACCTTGGATATCTGTTGCTGTCCTTCGGACAGTCTCCAGTTTGTCCATATCTTTCTTGACGTGTAGTGCCCAGAACTGGACACAGTACAGTACTCCAGCTGAGACCTCACCACTGGTGAGCAGAGTGAATCAACTATCTCCAGTGTTTTATATGTGACACTTACTGATACATCCCAGAATGACATTTGCCCTTTTTGCAAAAGCATCATGTTGTTGACTCATATTCAATTTGTTTTATTTTGTTGGTTTGTTATTGTTTATTTTGTTATTTTGTTGTTTATTATGTTCAATTTTATCCTTCAGTTATTTCCTGGGAACAGAGCTAGTACTTATAACCCCACACATCTAAAAATCATTAGGCCCCTAAATATCTTCAGACTGCCTTAAAAATCATGAGATTTTAAAGCTAATACATTTGACATTCTTTTTATACACCACCTCTTTTTGAGCCCTTAGGGATCATATTTCCACGATTCTTTCCACAGCCACGAGGGCTGACACTAATTTTCTTTAAAATGAAAACCGAGATGTTCCTGAATCACCTGGCTCCAGAACGTTGCGCTTTAAGAAAAAAAAAACAAACCCCAGCCCTGAGACTTGATTCACTCAAGAGTTGGCAACGCAGCTTTTCCCTTGTCCACGGTCACAGGTCGTGGTCTTTGCAGCGTGGCACTGGCGGTTTTGGGCGCTCACGGCAGCGGCTGGCAGGGAGCAGGGGGCAGACACTGCAGGAATTGGCCAGTTGTGAGAGGTGGTTATGAATGGGGTAGACACAGCGGCAGTTAGCCAGGGGCTGAGCGAGGGGCAGTCAGGGCAGTGGACTGGGGCCGGCGGCAGTGGTGGGGCGGGGCAGTCGTGGCGGTTGGCAGGGGCCGAGGGGCAGTTACAGGTTAGAAGGAGGCGGTTATGGCGGTTACCGGGGGGGGGGGGGGGGCGACAAAAGCAGGCAGGAGCGACGCTAGGTACGGAGGACGGCGGCCCCTGTGGCGCTGCGGTGTGGGCAGGGAGCTTGGGGAGTACGGGGCGGGTACGGTAAGGGGCAGGCCCTATGCGGCCCTGTGGCTGGCGGAGGCCACACGCCCATTGCCCTGGCTCGACCCCGCACGCAAGGGCCCAGCCTCCAGCGAGGCTGCACGAGCTGCGGGCGAAGTGCGCGCGCCGGCTTGCTCAGTACCCTAGAGCCGCTAGGGTAAGATGAGTCACGTGAGCGTCTCTGCCCATTCACAGAGCTCGCCTACCAAGGGGCGGACCGTGGTATGCAAATGACCCGTATTCATAGCGTCACGTCCCCTTCCCCCGCCCTTCGGGTAGACGGTGGCCGGGAGGAGCTACTCGTTATTCCCCCCCTCAGAGCCGCGGTCGGGAAGCGAATCGGAGCAGGGAGCCGGGCCAGTGGCGATGTCCGTGAGCGGTGGCTGCACGGCCAGGAGTGCGCGGGCCCGGCGTGGCCTCAGCCTGCCACCTCCTCGTGTAGCGCGGGACAGGGGCCGGGACTGAGGCGCCCTGGGCCCAGCAGGGCGAGCAGCCGCGGAGCGCAGAGGAGACGGGAGCTGCCGCGGGGCCGGGGCCGCCGAGGATGGGAATCCTCTTCACCAGGATCTGGAGGCTGTTCAACCACCAGGGTGAGGGGCTCGCTCCGGGGCCGCGGGCTCGGCTGGGGGGCGGGGAGCTCTCCTGGCCCCGGGGGAGGAAGGGGGGTGGGAGCGGGGCCCGGGGGAGGCGTCCCGGGGTCCGCCGTGGCTGTGCCGGGAGCAGTGAGCTCTGTGCTCCGTTTACGTGTCACGCTCGCCGCCCGTATCCCGGCAGGTGCTCCGGGGAGCCCGGCGCTCCTGCGGCTGCAGTGCACCGCCCGCGGTCTGAGCGAGGAGCCGGGCAGACCCGAGCCCAGGTTCCCTGTCGACGTGCCGAGGCGTGCGGGGCTAAAGAGCGAGCAGGGCGCTCTCGTATCCCCGCTGGGACTCAGAGCGTTTGTGGGGAGCAGCTGGGAACGGGGGTCGCTCCTCATGCCGCGGCTGGCCTCGGACATTCCCGAAGGAGCGCAGAGTGTCACAAAGCAGCACTGGGTCGCTCCGGTTTTGGCTCCAATACAGCATGTTCCTCTTCCGCTCACGTTACATGGGATTGTTGTTTTTCCCCAAAGGGCAAGCACTGGCACCAGAAATAAGCTATAGCGTTAACTTCCTTCCTATCGAGCATACTCTGATTGTATGTAATAAACTTGTTTCTCTGCCGCTCTATAGTAGTGACTTGTGTGTTAAAAGTCTACAAAACCTAGTTTGGTTTTTATGTTTAGGAAAAAATGCTCTGTGAAGATCACAGAGTACTCGAAGGCCAAGAGATGACTTATTTAAGTGTGAATCAGATGTAACTTATGGTTTCCTTCCTTCAGTAGATTAGATTCAAGACAAATGTGACTGCTCCTGCCATGTTATTCTTATCCAATAGCCCCCTTTCTGTAGTCCACGTTACAACTAGTGCAATCGCTCTTGAGTTTTAACAGAAAAGTTCGCTAGTAATCTTTACAAATGAACTCCACGTAGTACTTTTTTGTTTGCTGAACATTACTTAATAGTTGTGTTTAAAGGCAGACACATTAGTGAGGGGCAAGAGTTGGTAGAAGAGAATAAAGGTACAGATGTGATTTTGTAGAAATTAGGCAGAGAAGTGAAGATGGACAAAACATACTCAAAACAGCACTCCTTTAATGACAGATGTGACATGCTGCTTCATGAAAGTGCTACAGACATGGAGATGTTTCAGGAATTATGAAAAGGGTACAAATCACAATTTTTACAGTAGGTCAGGTGATAAATAGTGAGCATAATACATATCCTAGTTTGCTAAATTTCTTAAATGAACATGGTGGCACTTACCACAGTAACTGCCCAGATGTGCATTATGTGGTCAGAATAAGGCACACTGAAAAATACTTGGGAAAACTTTCAGTTAACGTGTTTGAGTTTATCCCCTTCTCTGGTGTATTTAGGGGTCTTTTTTTTTTCAGGACAAAAGGAACCTGCACGAAGGAAAAAAAAAACTGATTAAGCAAACGGCTGTAAAGCGCAAAAAGTGAATAAGTTGCTTTAAAACATTAACTTCTTGTACTGTAGTTAAAATATTAGGTTACTTGTAGCCATATTAGATGTAAACTCTACAAAGAAAAGTAGAGGGTTTTTTCCTTTTGAGTTGAAAAGTGTGCAGTTTGATAATAGCTGAATTTTCCCATGTAATTATTTTGCATTGTCTCATTTTTTTAACTAGATATAACAGTTAGAATATCTGAATATCTTGTGTTCCACAGTAGTTTTTTCTGTTAATTAGCACCCTTTTTCATGGCTTGTTTTATTTTTAACCTTTTATACAGTATTAAGCTATTTGCAATTTTTCTTTCAATTTATGTTTTTTAAAAAAGCTAACTGGACTATGTAGGACGCATTAGTGACACCTGTAGCTATGATTAAGATGTAACTGGGATTCTGAGCAGCACTAGGTGGAGGGAAGTAGCAGCCAAAAAGGTATCTCATAAATATTTTGTTCATTCACAAAGAATTTTATAAAGAATTTTTAACATCAATATTTTAACTGCAATAATATACATAGAATCATGCCATACTGCTGAGTATGCTGTCATGCCGTACTGCTGAATATGTTCTGTCAGGTCTTGTTGCTTAATGTATGTTTTATTAATGACAGACAGTAAGTCTTAATAGCTGTCATGAAAACTGCTTATTTTAGAGAGAATATATTTGTTCCTAATGCCACTCTTCTGAAAGATCTCTAATATCGCATAAAATGCATGGTAACTTTTCTGTAAGTAGAATTTGTAAGCTCCTTTAAAGTTGCTTTTCAAATGAATATATACATACATGCTGAATGGCCCCCATAGTCAGAGCATTATCCATTCAGCAAAAAAAGTTAAACCCCACTTTTTTGTCTTTAAGGTCTTGCAATATCCAGCTCCACTGCAGGTCTTCTGCTCCAAGTGATTTCCTAGCATCCAGTATGCTGGTGACATCACACATGGAACAAAAGCACCTACTTATGGGGGAGGAGGTGTGTGTCGGGTAATCAGCCATTTTAACAATATTGTGCAGTTATGCCAAGTTATTCAAACTTGAATTTATACCTTCTGGGCTATAAAATAGTTCTACAGAACCACACAATATTGTTTAAGAACAAAAAGGCACTTACATGACTCCCTGTACTAGAGCTAATGCAGCTGTAATGGGAGGAATTACTTCTGTGGTTGAGGTTTGGGTATAATTCAGTCACTTGATTTTTACTTGGGCGAAAGAATACCCTTCACATTGATGAGCCCTTACTCACATGTGCATTTTCTTTGAAGTCAATAAAAGTGAGTAAAGTTATGTACCTTAGCCCATGGTGAGTAGCTTTCAACAATACCACTTCTTCAATTTACATTATGGTAAATAGGAAATGAGAAATGCTGAATGACTATAAATACTTGGTTGACGTTTGT
The DNA here is from genome assembly GCA_007922305.1 of Dermatemys mawii. NCBI lineage: Eukaryota > Metazoa > Chordata > Testudines > Dermatemydidae > Dermatemys > Dermatemys mawii. The sequence goes on from ML677340.1 coordinate 33,313,460, forward strand.
ATTTCGTTTCAAAATGAATTTGCTTATAAGAGGCTCTGAAAAAATGATCAAGGCGCAATTGTGCTGTGTGCTATACAAATGTATAGTAAGACAGTCCCTATCTGAAGAACTTAGTCTAGTTAAGAGAAGACTCAACAACTGAGAAGACAAAGAATAGAGGGAAGACAGCAAAAGTAGTGATAGTTCACGTTCCATGTGTCTCTATGTATGTATACAACTTGCTTTGATGCCTTTTAAATTAAATAAAAAAAATCCCAAGCACAATGTGAACTCTTTGCTGAAAAGCACTAAATTGTTATTAGCTACTGTGGTAACTGACTTATCAATGAAATTTTTATTTCAGAGCACAAAGTAATCATTGTTGGTCTGGATAATGCAGGAAAAACAACCATCCTTTACCAGTTGTAAGTACATACTATGAACTTGCTGGCAAAAAATATTAATGTATTTTTGAGAAATCCACTCTGTATCTTGCTCTGACTTTTCATTAACCCCGTTTGTCTCCTCACCTCAGTTCAAGAGCAGCACACTGAACGAAGGAGTGATAATTTCATACATGAAAATGGTACTGGGAAATCCTGTAGTCTGACTGGTCAGAAAGCACCTGATTCTGACCCATCAGCAGGGTTTGGAGCTACTTTATATTTAATGAACTGTGTCATAAATATCCGTGCACCACCCAAAAAAATCACTTATTACATGCTCATACACCACTGGACAGTGGGGATTCTTTCCCAGAATATTAGACTATCCCAGCCCCTCTCCGCTCCTGCTGGATTCTATTCAAATTATGTTCTAACAGTGTTTTCAAGACCTAAATTTCTCTCAGCGCAACTGAAGACTTAGGAAAAATTGGAAAACTTTAGACAGTTGTTTAATTTTTGTCAAGTGTACTGGTCAGTTTATGGCAATAGCAATCATAAGCAAATTCTTGAAAATGCTTCATTTTCCTTGAAAATGTTTTTGCGTGGGCAGTACTGCAATACATTTCATTTACGTTGAATCCCTGCATTGGATACTCGTGGATACTGCTTCTGGTGTGTTACTTTGGTTGTCTTGGCAACAAAATCCATCAGCTGGTATACTGAGTAGATTTAAAACAGTATTTTAAAATACCTTGGGTTTTCCTCAAAAGGCAAAGAAGTTGATCTCCATTTAAACTGATCATTTCTCAAACATTTTCTTTTTTAACTTAAGTGGTTTTTGACTTATGGGGGTGGGTTTAGGCAAAGGGAGGAGAAGAACTGATATAGTATATTGGGATGGGGTTGTCTTAATAATAAAGAATACTAATAATAATAATAATAATAATTTTTCAGCAATCTTATAAATCAAGTGGTTTAGCAACATTCTTTTTATTTCAGAGTTGGAAAAAAATAATCATTCTCTGCCAGACTGAGCTACAGTGTTCCAAGTTTGATCAGGGGAGGGAGGAAATTTTTTCTACCCATCCTTAAGCAATGGAAGCCCCTAAAACAAAGTGAAAAAGAAGTGTTTTCTCAGGGCTTGTCTCACTACCGTGCAGGCTTGATCTGACATACGCAATTTCAGCTATGTGAGTAGCACAGCTGAAATTGACATACTTGGATCTACTTACCGACGCTCTCCTGTCTATTCCGCTTGCGCTTACTATTCTGTTGGAGTACCAGAGTCAACGGGAGAGCCCTTAGCAGTCGATTTATCATGTCTGTACTATACATGATAAATTGACCCCTGCTGCCCACCGATCCACAGGGTAGTGTAGACAAGCCTTCAGTTTTCTAGTTTGTTCACTGGAAGTCAAATAGTAAATCATTCATCTGCTATTTCTTTTCTTTACCCTACCCCTTCTTTTACGTCAAGGAATGCCTACCACAATTCTGCAGATGAGCCTTCAAGTCTGAGACAACTGTCCATTTTCATTTTTAAAAAATGGGCCATTTTTTTGGTCTAGTGGGTGTGACCGTATATCTCCAAATACAATTGACTTTTTTGTCAATATTGCGTATGCAGTTTTTGATGGATCATTCTTTTCCTTTTGTAGTTCTATGAATGAAGTGGTGCATACCTCTCCTACGATAGGCAGCAATGTAGAAGAGATAGTGGTTAATAACACACGTTTTCTAATGTGGGATATCGGAGGGCAAGAGTCTCTTCGATCTTCATGGAATACTTATTATACAAACACAGAGGTAAGAGTCTATTCCCTGTTGGAAGATATGTTCTTATAAGGAATTAAAATATCATCTTTATGAATAATCCAAGAGAGAGGTTGGTTAACTAAAGTCTATGTTTTACTCCATTTCAAATATTATTGTAGCACTTGTAGACATTCTGGATGCTTGTATTTCAATTTGTATGTTGTCTCCTTAGCATGCTGTTCTAGTTCACGCATGTATATCCCATAAGCTACATAACAAAACAGTATCCTTTAAAAAACCCAGAAACTAGCCATCAAAAAAAGCAAGAACTCTTCCATGTAATGTACCCTTTTTAAAAACGAATTTTCATTTGTGATTATTCTCCCCTTATGCTTTTCACAGACAACCTTAATCAGGAACAAAACGCACACAACTTTCAACATATACATCACCAATATTCATGCATCTTTAACTAAGAAAAGTACATAATTGACGATATCAGAAACTGTGTGGTTAAATTGGAACATTTGCTGCATTATCAAGATTGTCAGTTCCTCTCAACATGTTTTCCTTCTGTGCTAAATGTTCTGTACTCTGCCTCTGGACCAAATAATTAAGAAACTTAGCTTCTGAAAAAATGATTTAATTGTCATAAACACTGAAGCTGTTTGGCCATTCTCAAGAGACTCAGATGTGCGTGTAACTCTAGATTTCCTGTCTTCCAATTACATGCTTTTACTTGATGTAGGGGTTGGGGAGGGTATGTGAGTGACCCTAGCATTCCCTTTTAAACTAATTGCTAGTCATTTCATTGCAAAATAGGAGGGCAGGCACGGGAAGGAATTCTGTGAGTTAGTGTGCTGTTCTTTTTGTAAGAATATATTATATTACAGTCAATGGGAATTGGGTGCCTCTGTGCCACTGGAAATCTACCCCTAAAATTGTGGTTGGTTAAGGGTGAAATTCTGACTTCAGTGAAGCCAGGATTTCACCCTAAAGGCTTATAGAAACTTAAGAAACAATTGTTCAATTAAAATGGGCAAAAGTGAATCCAAAGCCATGATAACAGAGCAGGCTTCCTGAATTGTAGAAATAAGCAATTTACAGAGGACTTAAATAAATTTGGCCTGGACAACTCCTGATTATTTTATTTGTATACAAACTTAAACATAAATTGAAAATATTTTAATATTAGAATTATCAACAAACTATTTTTCTGGGCAGAACTGTAATAGGCATATGAGTAGGACCCTACCAAATTCATGATCCATTTAGGTCAGTTTCATGGTCCTAAGATTTTAAGAATAGTAAATTTTATGATTTCAGCTATTTAAATCTGAAATTTCAGTGTTGTAATTGTAATCCTGACCCAAAAAAGGAATTGTGGGGTGTCGCAAGGTTATTGCATAGGCGTTGTGGTATTGCTACTCTTTCTTCTGCGCTACTGCAGATGGTGGCACTGCCTTCAGACCTCCTGAGCAGTGGAGGCTGCTTACCAGGAGCCTAGCTCTGAAGGCAGAGCTGCCGCCAGCAGCAGCACAGAAGTAAGGAGTGCATGGTATGGATTGCCACCCCTACTTGACGCTGCTGCCTGCAGAGATGGGCCTCTCTTTAAGCAGCCATCACTCTCTAGCTGCTTAGCTCTGAAGGCAGCCGCACAGAAGTAAGCATGGCATGCTATGGTATTGTCACCCTTACTTCTGCGCTGTTGCTGGTGGGATGCCACCAACAGCTGCTGCCTTCCAGCCACCCAACTCTGAAAGCAGCGTAGAAGTAAGGACGGCAATACTGAAACCTCCCTAAAATAACCTTGACCTCCTGCAACTCCCTTTTGGGTCAGGACTCCTGATTTAAAAAACTCTGGTCTTCCCCCCTGAAATCTGCATAGGATAAGGTAAAAGCACACAAGAATGGGGAGGGACCAGGTTCTATGGTCCATGATGTGCTTTTTATGGCCGTAAATTTGGTAGGGCCTTACATATGAGGGAGGAAGTTAACACTTTGCTTATGACCCACGGTGCACATCTATTAAACATGTTTAAGAATATGCATGCTATATATTTGTTTACTGATCATTTTTTACCCTTTAAAGTTTGTCATCGTTGTTGTGGACAGCACAGATAGAGAGAGAATTTCTGTAACTAAGGAAGAACTTTATAAAATGTTAGCACATGAGGTGAGTAGTGGGTTTTTTTTTTTGTTTTTTGGGGGGAGGGTTACATTTTTGGTGAATATTTACAACTCTCTTTCTCACAAATAACTGTGAATGTATTATTTACCTTACACACTTGGCTATTTGTAAATATATTTACAGAAGAGTCAGACTCTTCTCTTTTCCCTCTCATTTCCCTACTACAACATAACTTTTTTTAAAAAAACTTAAGGCAAAGTTACAATAAAACATTAACATGCTACATCATACACTGCTTATTCAAGATCCAGTTAATATTGAAAATATCTGGCTAAAATTTGTGACATGCTGGTTGGGAAGCCCCCCTCTTCTAAATATGCTAAAAAAGGTGCTGAGATTTCTAAATACCTATCCTCTTTTTAACCCTTCTCTTATGTACATGCTTGTTATGAAAGTTTTCCTTTACGACCGTCCATATTTTACTGTACCACAATTCCATAGAAGTCCTAGTTTTCTAATAATGTGCAATACTAATTCTTCCCGCTAATAATAATAATAAAAAATTAATTTGTAATTCCATTTGAAATGTGTATTCTCTGCCAGAGCACTCAGGTTCTCTAGGAAGCTGATATTTTGTCATAGTTGAATCTCTCTAATGATATCCTCTCAAAGCTCTCTAATTCCTGGACACAACCACCACATGTGCAAGTATGTTCCCCTTTCCCTGCAACTCCTCTAACAGAGCACCTCCCTACTAGGAAAGATATGATGGCATCTGACTCCAGTTAAGATCCCTCTATATTGTATAACCATTTTCTTTTAATTACACAAAATAAAGATGTATATCCTCTTTCCTATATAGAGACCAACTCTTCCAGATCAATTTCTTTGTTCAAATCCTGTTTTAGACCAGCTTCTTAAATTCCTGACACTGAGGCCCTTTCCCTTAAATACTTTCATTAATAATCAAGAATTTATCCCTAGGAAATGTGATTATTCATTGTGGGTAAAAGCTAAGATTTCTCTGATTTAGACAGCTGTTCCTGGACCCTGACTTGAAATCCTACCAAGAAATAGGTAATAATGTAAATAGTATAAAGATCCTGTGTTTTCAGCTTTTATAAGTCAAACATTTTATTGTGAAATCTTTGTACAGGATGTCTTATCTAGACCTTTAACTACATTTGAGGAATTGTCCCAGGAGCAAACTGGAACAAAAAGTTTAATTTCTGAGATATACGTACAAGTTTAAAAGATCTTGATAAGAAAACATAACCATTTTAAGAAATCTTTCTGCACAATGTTGTGATCTTAAAAAATTAGTGACTTAGATACTTTTGTTGAATTTACTTACTGAATAGGTCTGTAGTGTGTATGACAGAATTCTGAATGCCTGACGTGGAAAGCTGGATGACTAAACCGGCTGTCTGGAGGTAGATAAAAGAGGAGGGTGGAGGGTAGCCCAAAGTCCAAGAGCAGCACTTATGTGACCCTGTCCATGGCTTCTGGGAAGTACCAAGGTACTGTCTCCAGACCTTGATTATGGATTCCATCTTTTATATATATCTCACTAGCAGAGATCAGTATTCTGGCTGTTCTCCAGAGGCTCTTGGCTGCTGCAGGGAGGTGAGGGTAGAGAAACAGAAAAGGTTTCCATTACTCTGTTCCTTCTGCATTCCCTCCTTTTTGTGAATGGCGTCAGAGTTGTTTTTCTTGTGGAATAACTCAAGCTTCTTTCTGTGCAACAAATATCTCTCAATGTTGTAGTTTTAATTAACAAAATAAAAACAAATGCAACTGATGTCTAGACCTGGAGAGCTTTTCTGTGAACTGACACAAAAATTAAAATTGAGTACATCTGATTCTTTCTAAAAATATTGGGAATATTTTCAGTATTGAAACTGAGTTAAGAGAATAAAATTGACCAGAAAACATTAAAACAACTTACAAGGCTGTGGGTAAATATTGAAGCCCTAGCAAGATACATAAATAATTAATATGTGATAATTAACTAAACAAGAACACAGTAGTGCTCTCTCTCTAGTGAAACCAGAATAAAGCTTTGATAAAGGAGATTAATGAGATCTATATAGTATTTGAGTGAAGATACCACAAATGATTCAGATTCCTCTTGCAAACCAGATTTTTCTTTTAAGCTAGCAGAAAATACCCATATTGGAGGGAAAGGAAGATCTCCGGTATAAATGAGAAATGCTGTTACAAGGAGGATGTTGTAGTTAATATTTTAGTTAGTATATCAATTGTACGACACTGGGTTTTTAAGAGACTTGCATTTGTGCTCCATTAGATTAATTTTGTTGAACCTCTTTTTGGTAAGAAAATGATTAGCACTTCGGGTAGTAATTTACAGATGTCAGTCATAGTTATAAAGACACTTTGTTCTGATTGCATCTAATATCCATTGATGATTTAGATGACAGGAGTATAGGACCCAACTTTGTCCTCAGTTATTTATACTGTAAGTTTTTCAGGAGAAGTGAACATTGTCCTCTTACTGCCAGTAAAGAACCTGTCTGTGTGGGTTAAAGGAAGGAGCAGAAGGTTTGGCACCAGGGTTTCCCAAATTGAGGGTTTCCCTTGCCTGAGGAGGCTGTGAAGGCTAGGACTATAACAGGGTTTAAAAGAGAACTGGATAAATTCATTGAGGTTAAGTCCATTAATGACTATTAGCCAGGCTGGGTAAGGAATGGTGTCCCTAGCCTCTGTTTGTCAGAGGCGGGTGATAGATGGCAGGAGAGAGATCACTTGATCTTTACCTGTTAGAGTCACTCACTCCGGGGCACCTGACATTGGCCGCTGTCGGTAGACAGGATATTGGGCCAGATGGACCTTTGGTCTGACCCAGTATGGCCTTTCTTACTTTCTTATGTTCTAAATACTAATCATGCTGCAGAGTCATGTTTGGCCTTAGTCAAGCTGTTTCACCTGTGCTTCCCTATATGACAAATGGAGGTAATACCCATCAGTCTCAGGAGATCATAGTAGATTATGTATGAACATAACCAACCTCCGCCCCCCTCTTTTAGTGATAAGTTTAATCATTCTCAATTTACAGGTGGGGAAAGTGAAGTTACTTGCTCAGGGTCACAAGTTTCAGGAACATATTGGCTTCCTTGGTACTTTCTTGCCTCACACCTCATGGAATTTATAAAAGATGAATGTTTCTTAAAAAGTTGAATCTTCCCATGCACTACATATTAAGATTAGTGACAACATGGTCTTTCGTATCCTTTTCAATGGAAAATGTAGTTCAGATGTTTTTAATGAAATATCTTTAGACTTAATGATTAACTTGTTGCATGTTAGGGTTACTAGTTCATGTTAATCAGCCTTTGCCTGTGGTGTAATAGGCTAATAAAGAATATTAGGCCACGATCCCTCATTGTGTAGCAGACTGGCAGGCAATTACACCTGCATGAAGTATCATTGAGGCTCTGCAGTGATGCAGTAGTCTGCCCATGTGCTATCAGATGGCAGCCTTAGTTTCTGTTAAGGACATGTAGTTACTTGAGGTTGGGTATAACTGAAGTTCATGTACCTGCTCTCTCTCGTAAGTGGTTCAGATTTGATGTGCTGAAGATTTTAATTTAAAAAACTAAAATTTGAATATATTTAAAGTTTACATTTAGTAAATGTAAAGCTGGCGTTAATGTGGAGTAATAAGACTAAATGCAGCTACATAAAAGTGCAGAAATGTGTACAAAGTGATTGAAGTGGCACAGTATAGGCTGGAGTGGGCAAACTTTTTGGCCCGAGGGCCACATTAGGCTTACAAAATTTATATAAAGGGCCAGGTAGGGAAGGCCCTGCCCCCAATACAGCCCCCTCCCACTTCCCCCCCCTAAACGGCCCCCTCAGAATCTCCAACCCCTCACCCCCTACCCAATTCCCTGGCTCCCCGTCTACCCTCCCACCACCCCAGAACCCCATCCCCTATCCAGCCCACCCTACTCCCTGACTGCCCCCTCCAGAGCACCCCCCCCAACCACCACCCCAGAACCCCCTTCCGCCCCCTTACCATAGGTGCTCGGCATGGCTCCGGGGAAAGGTGGGGAGCATGCAGCCCCAACCCCCCGGAGTGCCAACTGCGTGGTACGGCTCGGGGGAGGGAGGGGCTGAGCATGCATTCCCGGCCCCCGGAGTGCTGCACACATGGCGCGGCTCCAGGGATGGGGGAGCGCGCAGCCCTGGCCCATAGTGCTGCGTGGCTCTGGGAGAGGGGCGGGGGCAGCCTCCCTGGCAAGAGGGCTGGATGGGATGGTCCCGCAGGCCGGATCCAGCCCGTAGTTTGCCCACCCCTGGTATAGGCCAAGCTGAAAATCAGCACTATGATATTTTTATAACTAAATGTCCACTGTTAGTAGAGAGGGGATGGGAAAACATTTTCATCCAAAATCATGACGATCATTCTGTGATCATGGTATTCTATAGAAATGTTTAAGAGCAAACGAGCAGTTCTTCCTTTAACTTTGACCTCAATTTTGTAGTCCACAAATGGGATTTCAGTATTTAACTCTTACACATTAATCTATCATGTAATTGTTTGACAGGTGGTGTGGTTATGGGTGAAGCCAGAAGAGAGGTAACGTAGTTCTTCTTTGAGAAGAACTAAATGTAATAGGTGTCTGTCATATGCAAGTCAAAACTCAAGAAGTTTTGCTGTTGCATCAGATGTTTGCTAATTGGTTTTCATGCAATACTTTTAGGCAAGAATATGACTTCAAAAAGGAAATTGGAGGAGGAGGAGTGGGAGAGCCTATTTTACTATGTGAAGGAAGAAGTCAGATGTCTCATGGCATATGGTAGAATTTATTAATGGGGCCAGTGCTCCTTGCTCTGTGTTAGCTTGCTATTTGAGTTTAAATGCAGCATCAGTGAAACAGTTGTCATGAGGTCTAGTGGCTGCTTGATCCAAAATGCACCATATCATTTATATACCATGATGAAATTGCATGCTACAGTCAACAACTTCTGCAGTACCTAGTCTGTTGCATTTAGAATATGTGGTGGTTGTATGTTTAATTTGCAGTTAAATAAGGAAGCTTTAGTATTGCTTGTACAAATTTGAGGGAAAACGAGAACTTCAAATATGTCAGCTTCATTGGTTTGTCACAATTATCAGACAATTTTTTTGCTTTAGGAGCATCAGTCCAGTAGTGACTGTATGACTTTAACTCAAGATCTGGCATAAGTAACATCTGTTTGCAGTGGTGGTATAGCTGTATTGTTCCAGGATATTAGAGAAACAAGGTTGGTGAAGCAATATCTTTTACTGAGCAAACATTCTGTTGGTGATAGACACAAGTTTTTAAGATTACTTAGAGTTGTTTAGGTATGGAAAAGAGCAGTGTCACAGCTAAATACAAGATGGAACAGATTGTTTAGCATAAGTAGTTAACACTTTTCTGTTATCAAAAGGTATGGTGCTGCTTTTAGTTGGGGCTCCACTTAGGATGATGAAGTTGGAAGGTTGTTTTGAAGGCCAGGTGAGGTGATTCAAGAACAAGTTTCTTTCAGGATGTGGCCCCTAACTACATGGGCTGGAGCTTGGGTCCTGAAGCCTCGAGAGTGGTATGGTCTTGAGAGTCCAAGCTCCAGACTGAATAGCAACTTCAAAGTGCTGTCTACCACTATTTTTTTTTTTTAGAGCACTAGTGCAAACCTTGCTAGCCTGAGCCTGACCCTGGGTGGGAAGCTTACTTCAAAATACTGCCTAGATATAATCTCTGTGTGTGAAATGCTAGTCCAGATTAATGCACCATGTCCACGAGCCCTTGAATGAACTATTGATCCACTGTGGATCTGTAACGGATTTTAAAGGTGGAAAAAACTCTGTAAACAAAGTGACAAATGTTTCCATTGCCTATCAGAAACTGTTAGACAAGCCTACTTTGTAAATTTCAGTTGTTATATTTTGAAAACATATTGTTTCTTTCTGGACTTCGAAATATTTCCAAATTCTAAAAGCAGAATGTCTGTTGGTACTTACGTGAAAGATGCATGCACACGTTTTCAATATCCTAAAGACACTTCCAAATCAGAAACCTGATTTGACTCTGAAAGATCTGTGAAATCATAACAGAAAAATAATTAAGTCTCAACATTTTTCTGTCTCTTCCTCTGTAGGACTTAAAGAAAGCAGGTTTGCTTATTTTTGCTAACAAACAAGATGTTAAAGACTGCATGACGATAGCTGAAATATCCCAGTTTCTGAAGCTAACTTCAGTTAAAGATCACCAATGGCATATCCAAGCATGCTGTGCTCTAACTGGCGAGGGGTAAGAATTCTTGGGAATACTTTCTGAATAATTTTGGTACCTCTTTTGTGGTATACATACATCCCCTAGGCAACATTGAAAACGATATCCTTTTAAACATGAATTCTTCTTAGGGGCCTGCATTAAATTCAGCAACAATTAGAACATTCAGGAAAAACAAAGACCTGCCCCAGAGATCTAGTACCACTGGGAAATAATGGTCATGTGCTGTGAAGAGATACTATTCATTATATGTATGGGTGGTTTTGCTTTTTAAAAATTGTAACTCACCTCACTAGTCTTGTTAAAGCACACAGCAGTGGCAGTTATGTGGCAGGTTACAGTGAAAAGCAGATACGTCTGTGTTAGAGAGAACACATGCTTATGTGAACCAGGGAGTTAAGAAACCTTTATATATTTTTCTGGGATTGTAACTGAAATAAGCAAAATATAATGGAGAGACACCAAGGTGACTTGAAGACAAATTTTAATACCAAGTCTCCAAATTGACACTAGTAATTTACTTCAAAATAAATTCAAAAAGAACATTTAAAATCTGACACTGTCAATTGAGTGCATTAATATTTGAGATTATCTGCGAGAATTTTAGTGGTATCCTAAATGCAAATGAAACATGGAGCTTTTCTTCTCTAGGTTGTATAGTCACATCTAGCTCAGATAGAATTTAAGTTGGCTCAGTAATGTAGTTTCTTGTTAACAGATGTTAACATCATATAAACTACAACCTAACTGATACTCTTGGAAGTCAGCAGAGCAGTGATGGTTCACATGGGTACAGAGACTGACCTGACCCTAGATGTGGTGACATCAGGTCAGTTTGGTGACAGATTTAGGCTTGCTAAAATTTGATTTTTACTTTATCATTTTGAGGGATAATATCAATGTTGTTTTAAGGTGTTTTTTTTCTATTTCTATTTTTTTAAAGAGTTCACACTTGCAGTGAATTATGGGGGAGGTCAGGAAGTAATTATTAAATAACAATTGATGCTGAGATTCAAAAAGTGTGTTTTTTAAAGCTGTATACCTTTTAAAACACAAATCACCAATAGCACATCTCAAAATATACAAAGAAAATATCCTTAAATCAAACTCTAAGTTAAAGTAGCATTTTTCTTACTTTGAATATCTGAATGAATATTTGATTATTGATATTTTTTATTAGTTTGTATATGTATGGAGAAATCCACATTTGCCAACATTTAAAAATCTAATCCTTATAAACCTAGACACATTGTTAAGGGGTTGTTAGAAGTTTACAGAGCTACTTTTACTGTTGTGTAGATTGAAATGTTAAGGTTGCAGGACTTTCACAAGCACATGCTCTCTGAGTTCTGACTAAAGTTACCGTGACAGAATTTTGTAGTTAGGTTTTTTTTTTAAGGAAAAAATACATATTTCAATTCTTTTTATTTACAGATTGTGCCAAGGACTTGAATGGATGATGTCAAGACTTAAAATCAGATGATTTTTAATGACCTCTTTGCACCAACATTGCATACAAAAGTGCTGTACCTATGGATACCTTGGTTACCTGTACCTATGGTAATCTGCAAAATTAATGGGTTAGGTGTATTTATAATAAACTGATATCAACTTTATTTTCTACACACACATATTAAGACCATCTCTTTGAAAACAGATGAAGATAAAGGCTCTAGTTTGTTTTTCCCATTAGCTTCCTCTGAAGATAGGTTTAAAAACTGTGGTTGACATTCTTCTCAAGATAAAGCCACTCAGGACTGTGTGTGATGAATAAGAAGTGGGAGGAAGGAATTTTTAACTTTACTTTTTATATTCCAATATAATCCTCTTAGTTGAAGATGTTGGCCTCATTATTCCAGTAAATTAGCAAGCAAATCAGTGACATAGGTATTGACTTTCCAGTATTTTAAAAACTTGTTGAAATGTGCTAAAGATACAAAAATATTTTCCTCTATGTGTACTGTACCTATTTGTGTATATTTATACCTCAAGTTTAGGTTAACTGAAATCTGTTCCAAGAAAAAGTGAATAACACTGAATCTCAGTGTACTGAGAATGGTACTAATGTTGAGATTGTTGACATGTCACAACTGCTTTTCCTTTGTTCTCTGTACTGCTCTAACCTTCACCAAATAATTGGTGCCCCATATCTTTATAAAGTGAAATCTCTTAAGACTATTGGTTTTTATGTTTCTCAGAGAGATACTCTGCAAATAAGAATAATCACAAAAAGGGATAGTGTGTCTGAATGTGGATTTTATACTTTGTTCAGTATTGGCAGCTAACTGTAAAACTTTCCTATAAGGTAAAGAATCCAAAAAGTTAGCATCCTCATTTTGTTGGATAAGACTATTCCAAAAAATGCTCATGTTATGCTCTGCTTTATGCCATCATGTTGAGTATTTAGGATAGATTCCTATATAGAGGATAAATATTCACCATTAATAAAGGGGAAATGTGTCTTAGTTTTCCTTATGCAAAGAAGTGACCAAAAAAGTGTGCTTTAATGTTCTCACCAGAAATCTTACAGAACAGTCTATTTTATATTAATATGTTTCCAGAGAAAGAGGATACTGATTGGTGATAGTCCAAAATTGCTGAAGTAACTATTTGTATCTGTGTATAAGAGACTGACGGGGGAGAGGAAAGGATACACTATTCCACTGTAACTGATGCTTGATTCTGCTCCTATAGAAGTCCATGTGAAAACTCAGAATTAAATGATGCATGTAAATGATGCTTCAGCATCATAATGCTGAGACCCCCAACTGAATGGTCATGATTCATAGAGGATATGCAAAGAACTATGGGAACCATGACCTTCCTATATTGGTAAATGGGAGGAGTGTGGGGGTCCTAATATAGAAATAGTTGAGAACCACTAGTGTAAAGGATTTTGGTTCTCTATGAGAATGACACTTGGGTGGTATGAAAAGTTATTGGTATCATGAAATGTGTGTGTAATCATAATCACAGATTTTGTCTTATTCTGAACATGTGTATATTTAAGTAATATTGTAAAACTAGACAAAGTTTAAGAACAAGACCATTTTAAAATTGGTTTAATTTTTAAGGTCGTTATGAACTCCTCTTTAGAAGATGAGGTGTGAAACACATCCAGTTTCCGTTTAGTTTAGTTGCGTCCTACATTGTATTGGTTAAAATGTTGACACAGTATTCATGGGGACAATAATGAAGACCGCTTCAAAAGTGTGTATTTTAACCGCTGAGTTGTCCCAAGTATGAAATGTAACTTTCTGATGTAGTCATGAAATCTCTTTTGCTAATTGGCTGATGGAGATTCTACTATGTCCATTTTTAAAATTCATACATACATTTATTTACATAAAGGGCCTTCACAGAGATCAGTGTTATTAACTAACTGGTGTATTGCATAATGTGTAACTGTTTTAAGAAAAAAAAATCAATGCAAAGATGGTTTCTTAATTTTATCTGCAGGTATTTTCAAGAAACAAAATTTGCATCCTTTGAACACAGAAATGAATAACTTTAGCTTTCCTACTTGAACAAAAAATAAAATGCTGGACTTAACTACATTCATAATGTTAGTCTTCGAGTACTGCGACTACTTTTTTCTAGATTTTCTTTCATGCTTGCAGTGCTATATTCTTTTGTCGCTGTTGCTTTTCAATTTAAAAGGTTATTTATAAGATAAAAATCACTCTTAACAGAATATGAAACGTACAACTGTATTCATGTATGAGTTTAAAAAATATTTTCTAGGCATTTTCTGCTCTTACCCTGTTCACGTTTTTATGGCTTAAAATATTTGCTTAATAAGTAGCATAGCTGAGGGGAATCTATAAATATTTTTCTAAAAGCATGACTTGTGTCACAATCAGGGTTTGGAGACCTTCTAATGCATGGACTTTCTTCCCCCTTCCAGATGATAAAGTATTCATTTCTGTCTCAGTGCGGTAGCCAAATATCCATTTGATTTATTATATGTGTTAAAGTAGTGGCAAGAGGTCCCCATCGGGTCAGTATCTTATTGCATGCACAGGGCACAGCATTCACACTCAATAAATTGTTCCAGGCCCAAAGTGTTTATAATTTAACCAACCATATACAATCTGATGGGCTTTGAGCAGCAGTGGTGCCTTAACTAAGAGTAAACGAGGTAATCCGTCCACTTCTTCCTGCAGTCTTCAATGTTGCACATGTGTGGTTTAGGTTTAATCTTAGTTTTAAAACTAATGGCAATCCCATTTAAACAGAAAAGAGAAAGTGGGGTTGCCTTTCTCCTATAGTCAGGACCTGTTACTTAATACGTATGTGACTTCACCAGCATTGTATGTTTGGAGAATTGTTGATCTATAAACTGGTTGTCGAGGAGAATATGTATGACACTGATATGAATCTTGTGTTTATTCTTTAAGTCAAATTAACCAGCTGATTATCACTATCTATTGCTTATGATATTTCATTGTACTTTTAGAATGTGGATTATCTCATTTTTCCCCTGGGGAAAAAAAATCTTGAAGATGTAAGCTGGTAGTATTGTCTAGTAGCTTTAGAGTACAGGACCAGGGATAAGAGATTTGGGTTTTGATCCTGGTGACCCTGGGTGATTCATTAATCTTTCTTTTGTTTCCATTCCTGTATCTGTAAAATGGGGAAAGCGGTTACCATACCTGCCTCTTGTGAGGCTTCATTAAAGTTTCATCAGGTGCTCGGATTTAAGACACTATACAAAGTAGTTTTTGTACCCAGATATTACAATGATGGCTTTAGCAGAAAAGCATGTAATAAGATTCTGGGTCTGCCTGAAGGTGTGTGAAGAGAATTTGTGCATTTCTTCAAAATTATTGTAATGTGAACTTTTACACAGAATGTGTAGGCATCTACATGCAGGCATCTACTATTGGTTTTATCCCACTGCAGACCCCTCTTTGATCTCCATCTTAATATGTAGCTCCTTGTTATGCATGCAGATACGTTAATTATAAACTTAGTTCAGATATGTTAAGGCTTAATTGTGTACATAGAATAAATTCTTTTTGCTTTTATGCTGTTCCCTAATTTCATTAACTCTCTAAAGCCACTCCAATTCTGAACAGTTAAGTTAAATTAGTAAGTCACAGTACTTCATTTGTGCTGCTTTTAATAATGGTCTGGAGTTCCATCTTCTCCCTATTGTTCTTGCCTTTCATACAAATTTCTTTTATATAAGCTTAATTCCCAGTTGAAATGTAGTCCTATACTGCCTTCATTCAATACATAACTCCCACTGAGATCAGTGCCAACTGAGGGAAGCATATGGTCTTTGGTACACAGTTTGGGAATGTGATTGTTTGTTTTTCAGTTTCTTATTTTTTAAGTTCATGTGTACCTCAAAATGAACTTAATATTGAAAGGTCTGCATTTGAAATGTGAATATCTATCTATGAAAAACTGAAAAGTACACTTGAATAATTTGTGATATGGTCTAATTGCCATTAGTATCATGAAAAATAAATAACTGCATGTAGATTAACTCTTTTTAAAATACAAATTACTAGGAGACTTAGCATGTAGAATTTTGGAGGCTAGATCAGCAATACATGCAGACAGTTAGCCTCATAATTTTCATTGTACTGCAGGAAGACATGGTAGCTACATTCCTATGCATTATGCTGAAAAAAATATTCCTAATTGTGCATGCCTGCTAGATCTATTTTGATAGACACCTACCATAGTCTATGGAGCCTAAAACTTTCTAACTAGTAATTTATTTTTTCCTTATTCCATGTATTACCTCTTCTGGTTAGCTTGTGTATATCATGTTATATACCCACATCTAGCTATGTGAACACAAGTAGTGTTGTCCCCTCCTCCCTCCCAGTTAAATCTCTACTTGATGACTAATTTACAATTTATTTATTTTTTTTGCACAATGTTCAGAACCTTCTATACCCATACATTCCAAACAGTTCAGTTTCCCACAATTATCAGTTGCTGTGTAGATGTGAAGCTTATCTTGTGGGAGGGAGAGTAACTTACTCTCAACAGATCAACTCCAGAGTATAGGAAACTGGGTTCCAATAACATTTAAGGGTATGACTTAAACCCAGAAAGCAAGGAAATTATGGTAAGAGAAGACTCAGGCCCTGCAAGTATTCCTTCATATAAAGGCATTTAAGTGGAATTTTTTTAATTGGTTACGTAAATAAACCTGACCTTACCTTTGTAACTGTCAAACCAATTGTATATCTAGAAAGCAGTTTTTCAGAGAATACATTCAAATGACTGTAATATCAAGCCTTTAGATAGTGCATCATTCAATGTTAGAAGTTAAATATGGTATAGTACTGAATAAAGACAGGAAATAATTAGAGACTGAGGATATTCTCTGCATATTGTAATGAAGTATACAATATTGCAAAGGTGACTTGTATATCATAATTTTTGAGAAAATGCATTTAATGTACATATCTGAAAAAAATGGTTATAAAGAAGGAAAAAAAAAGAAGTACATCAAAAAGTCATTAGAAAAGAATTGTGTCCTTGCCTTATTGGGATTTATCTGTTGATTGTTTTTATTAACATATCTAGTGTACAGAACGTTCTCATCTGCATGCAAGTGCTATTTTTTTTATTTTGAAGAAAGTTTACAATGCTATCTAAATGGCACTTTTGGTTGTGCATTAGAAGACAGATTTTAGTGCATGTATACAGGGTTTTTTGTGTCCTTTATGATTTTAAATTTGAAGATATAATTTGTACTGAATTAACTTGAAAAGGCAGTTTCACTCAATAGACTGTAAATGACTTTCATGCTGCTCTTGTTGAAACGCTTCCTGAACAAAACACTGAGGAAATAGAGCGGTTGGAAATGAGGGCGAAGGGAGGATTATTCTCCTACAAAGGAGTTCACAGAAGGAAAAAGTGGGAGAACCACTGCTTGAACTGTTTATGGTCAATGAATTTTAAGGTGTACATGATGGGCTAATAACTGTCTGGGACATTTTAAACTCTGTTGTTTTTTTTTAAAAAAAGTGTTTAAACATGTGTTTGGTTGTTTACTACCTAAACTGTCTTCTAAATTGACAGAAATAATGTGTGCAGACCTTGTTACAAATTGGAGGTATGGGGAATACATATATCCTTAAACTAACAAATGTCTCTTGCTTCGTGGTAATTTTTTAAAAATTTCAGTTAATTCAGTCTCCTTTACCTAAATTCTGTTTACATTTTGTATCAAATGCTTCCTAGATTGATGAAGACAGCCAGTTTGGCGGTGGGCAGACCCTGCTATGCTTCTTATGCCATGTCTGGACCTCAAACTAATGATACTGGTTTGGGCCAAATGACATTCATCTGTTCTACACTCCACCCTGTCTCAGCTGTTTCTGGAATACCTATTTGCTCCCCTAACTTCACAGTGGAGCTAAGTCAGTGGAGTTATCTTGTTGCTTTCTTTACACTTTACATAAAACTAAGCTATATTCATTTCTTCCATATAGCCCAATTTCTTTTTTAGTACAATTGGGTACTAAGGGCAAAATTCACTCCACCTCATAAAGCCAGAGTTATCAGCGTTTTATGCAGGGGGAACGTGGAGAGGCTAGGGGACATGAAATCCAGAAAGGGGTCAGTTGGGTGAATGGCAACTTCTAGGTAGTTGTGTGGGTCCAATGGATCTGCATAAGTGCAAGTAATTGGGCCCCTTGCCTTCATCCTGGCCTTTTGTGCCATCTGGTGGAGGGGCAGTAGTGGGGTTTGACGTGAGTTGACTCTAACTCCGCTATATGCTGTATGTAGAAGTCTTTTTGTTTCTTGCTTATACTTCAGTTGAGATGCTCCTGCTTGAACCTGTATTTTGGGCTTTAAGAACCTGGAGCTGTGCAAAGCACATACAGAGTACCAAAGAGAAGAGCAGATTGGGGAAGGAGGAGAGTGTTTGTGCATGTGAACTCCACCCAACCTTCCTCCCAATGTATCTCCTGTCATGAATCTTTAAATTTCAAGCCTCCGATTTTGGCCTCTATCAGTTTTGTCATCTGATAGTCTGTTAGATCATTAAATGAGACCCTATCCCTGACATATTTCTGATTATACTGAAAATGAGTTTTGTAATACATCAGTAAATATTTATAGAAATGTGGAATGTTGCTTTTTCACTCTAAATATTGACCCTCATACAGCTAAATGTACCAATGGCAGGGTGTCTCCATTAGGAGCTCCTAAGTGGTGCAGTGGGTTTACACTAGTACTCTAGATTCTGGGTGAAAATTGCCCTAAATATGATACTCTCACTCATACCAAACTCCTTTGTTTTTTAGTATAGATTTGATTTTTGTCTTCTCAGCTTGAAGCAGCAACATTGGAAATTTCCATATCTAGCGTGGGAAGTGATGAAAACCATAATTTTCAATACAAATTATTTTAATATTCTTTCAAATAAAGATGTTTGTGTTTAATAATAAGCTTCTCAGCTCAGGAACTTTTCCTTGTATATAAATCACCTAGCATTCTTTTCTTTGCTCTTCAGTGCATCGCTGCAGCATATAAAATAAGTGGATTTCTTGAAGCTTTTTCATATTGATATGTTTGTGTGTGTTCTGAGTGCCTTCATTTTCATTAACTTATGCATAAAATATCTATGCATAAATGTTGCCAATGTTAAATAGTTGCACCCATTTCACTTCTACATCCAAAAAATGATTTTTTGTAGCACCCTCCCCCCATGAGCTTTATGTAGAACATTTATAGGTTTTGTTTGAATTAAGATAGCAAAATAATTTGCCTTTGTTTAATTTCTGCCACTGTGTGTAGTTCAAGCAATAATTTCCCCTTTGCTTAATTACCAATTTGGTAGAATAAGAATTTTAGATCAGTAGGAAGTGCTTTGGCAAAGTAGTACTACAGGAACACTTTCTAACCAAACTGTTAATGGTGATTTGAAAGATATGTACAGCTACAGAAGTTGGTCCAGCTTGTGTGTCTAATATCCTGGGATCAACATGGTTACAACTATTCTTCAGTGTTTAGCTTTGTCCTGTTAAATTATGGTCAGTCAGTGGGAGAGATGCTGACTTGTAAAAAGTGATGGACTGGTTTGGTGCTCACTTTCCACAATATCATTCCAACAAAATAAAAAATGAAATGTAAAGTGGCTTATTGTATGTGTTGTGTCATTTTACAAATAAGAAAACTGCATTGCTGGTAACTATCCTACTCTTTTAATGTGTGGAGTTTCTGGTGCTTTTGGAAAATATTCAGTTCAGTATAAGGTATGGAAAAAACTAAACTTTAGTCTCTGTGGGCTGTAAATTGCATCTGGTTTTCTGAAGGTTTCATAAATACTGTATTATGAAAATGATCAACTATTAATTGGTGTGAATCAAATAATAGTAAAAATTGCTGATGTTGGAAGTGGACTACAATATGTTATATCAAAGTTTAGCTGACCAACTGTGAGGGTCACTTTTTGCATCAATTTGTGGAACCTATATTAGAGGAAATCTGAAGGGATTTTTGGAGATTTAAAATAGTCCAACTTCTGCTTAACTGATAATGGCAAACCTTTTACAAAAAATCTTATTAATTACTTTTACAGAGTAGTGTTTTCTTTTGTGGTATATTTTTGAGTGTCTACTAAGTCTTTTTGTCATTTCTAAAGGCTTAAAGCTTCTTTAACTTTTTGAATTTTTCATTCATAGCAGGTTTTGCGTAAGTATACTATCTATGCATATGACATTAACTCATAACTATTTTGGTACTTTGGTTAATGTCAATAAATTGTCACTTTAATACTTATATCCTACCTCCTGTACCCATTTCATGTATCTCAGACATTTGTAATATTCATGAAGGAAATATCTACCCACAGTTCAATTGTACTGCACATAACTATTCAGTTAGGAATTTTTTTCAACTACCATCTTTGTACAGCTTTGTTACAGCAATTCAAATCCAGTGTGTATAATATTATTGAATGCAGAATGTACCAGCAGATGGGTTGCCTTTAAATATGGCTAGAGATTTTTACTGTTATTAATTAGGTAGTATTTACTGCAGAAGAAAAGATTTGCAAGCTCCCAAAAGCACTTACAGGGTTCCTGAAATAAGTCAGACCACTTGGAGACCATCAGCTAGTTTTGCTTTTGGTAAAGCACAAAGCCTTTAGCTGCTCCTGGAATTGTAGTCAAACCTGTCTGAGGCTTAGAATCTTTCCTCCACCTCTGATCTGTTGCTCTCCAGTGTCTCACTGGAGTGAAGTTTTTCTCCCCTCCCAACACATCTATGAGGAAGCAAAAGCAGTTGCTCATATTGGGGTGTTTGGAAGGAGGTAGAGGTAATTTTTGACTGATGACCAGCCCCCTAATTTCCTCAAGAATGCATCCCCCTTCCTGAACCTTCTACAGGAATTGTTTGGATCTTAGAGGTGTGGAATACATCCATGTCATTCTCTTCACCTGCTTACCTCCTCTGTCACAGTTTTGGGAAGAATAGGACTAGTAGAGCTTCTGCAGTAAGTGCTGCCTCTCCTATTTGAGGTAACTTCCTGTTGCTTTGATTCTGCCTCTCTCTAGCACGGGGTGGGCAACCTTTTTTTGGTCTAAGGGCCACATCTGGGTTGCAAAATTGTGTGGAGAGCCAGGTAGGGAAGGCTGTGCCTCCCCAAACAGCCTGGCCCTGCCCCCTATCTGACCCCCTCCTACTTCCTGCCCCCCTCAATCCCCGACCCATCAAAAAATGCTGCTCGTCGCCTGACCACACTCTTCAGAGTCTGCCCCAGGATCCCCGCCCCCAGACCCCTGTCTACCCAAACCCCTATCCATAACACTGCTGTCACAGCAGACCCCCCGGGACTCCCACACCTATCCAACCCACCCCCTGTCCCCTGACCACCACGCTCAGAACCTCCGCCCCATCCAACTGCCCCCTGGGACTTCCTGCACCTTATCGAACCCCCCAACCCCTTTACCATGCCGCTTAGAGCAGCATATCTGGGAGCCGCACAGGGCCAGACACACTGCCCCGCAGAAGCTCACAGTCCCATCCCCCAGAGCACTTTTGTGGGGGAGGGGAGAAGGTGGGAGAGGGGTCAGGGAGCTGCCTCAGCTGGGAGCTCAGGGGCTGGGCAGGATGGTCCTGCAGGCTGGTAGTGGCTGGCGGGCCGTAGTTTGCCCACCCTTGTTCTAGCATCTGGTAGAACCATTGAATTCAATGCAAACTCCTGAAGAACAAGGTACAGCTCATGAGTTAAATGGAAGGAATGTCTTCCTACCTTTATCCCAGGGGCAGACAGATACAGGGAGCACCTTTGATCTCAAAATAAGCATTTTAACAATTAGACCAAAGTTCATTGAAGGTTCCCATCCACTAAAATAGGCACTCTTAGCTGTTTTGGTTTCGTTTAGGATGGCAGTTAGCCCTTTGGATTAATAAAAGCTGTTTTGGTACTGCATTGAGCTAGACTTTCTATATGAGACAGCAGCTGTTTACATAAACTTCAAACTTTATTTAAGTACAGCCTGTTTTATTTTTGCAAATATATAGAGCCCCATATCCCCTGATTAAATGAAGCATTTAGGCCTAGAGAAATAGGGCTGCTGGCTTGCAAGTACTGGCTCTTTACTGTACGTTGAAAGTTTGTATGAGGCTGACAAAACTCAAAAACTTCAGTGTTCTTTATTTTACTAGAACATATGACTTAGACTTCTTTTAAAGGGTAAGTTAAAATAAGACCATGAAGTAGTCCCCTCACTTTTAGAATGTGTGTGTGTGACAGGATTTAACCTCACACTGCAACTAAAAGAGCTGGAGAGCTTAATTAAGGTACTTGGTTGCAGCTGGAGGGTTAGCAAGACTCAACTGTAGATTAAGCCCACCTGGGAAAAGAAGCCCAGATGAGAAGGAAACTGCAGAGGGAGAGAAAGGAAGAACTCTGCAATCCCTCTGGTCACTAGAGACTATCAGGAAGCTCTCAAGAGAAGCAGATGTCAAGTAAGCCCATGGAGGGCCTGTAAGAAAGTGCCTGAAGGAAGGCCAAGGTAGGGAGAAATCCTGGGAGGCAGTGAGGAGTCTCAGAGCGGACTCTTTAACTGCTCACCGAATGGGTTCTGGACTAGAACTCTTACAGGAAACATAAGGTGGGATCATGAAAATTTTTGACTTTGAATAAAGTCACCAACCTGCAAAGGTTGAGAAACACTGAACTAGAGCATAGATAAAATCCATAAATCATTTCTGGTTTTAAAAAAAGCAAAGGCATTTTATAACAGTGCAGTAAAGATGTTTGATAAGAGGACTGAGTGCCAGGAAGTGCCTTTTATTTTTTTTAACAAATGTGTGGGTTTTTTTAATTATCTAAAATATCAAAGCTACAACTTGTTACTTTCACTTTTATTACAATCATTCCTTGGGATTGGGTTTCCTTATTTATTTGGATGCAAGCTCTTGGGCATAACTGTATATAATCTGATGAAAAGAGAGGAGACATGAAGGCATAATCAAATCATACCCATCTGTCCAATAGTTTTTGTTAAATCTTGCTGTTCCCAAAAGAAAACTGAGGAACTCCTGAGTGCCAAGCAGTTACTGTGTTTAAAGTAATGGATTGATGCAGTGAGAGTTCCCCCTCCATTTCCAAAGGTGAAAGAGAGATTTGGCAAACGCTGCTCTACCAAGCCTGGGAGTGGCAGGGGGAGCAGATGCTCTCCCTTATGTTTTATCAGAGGAGGGGCAGCTGGGCTCTCCTTGCTTAAAAGCAAACTACTCATTAGTCCTCTGTGAGATCTCTGCCTAATGGTATGTCTACATGTAAACTGTAACAGAGGCATGGCTGTAGCTGCATCATTGTAGCACTTCAATGAAGACGCTACCTCACAGAGAGGCAGTAGCAGAAGTGAAAGTAAGCCAGTGAGCGGTCTGCCCTGGTATGGCATACCGGGGTGAATTGGCTTCCCCAGGCGGCAATTTAAAGGGCCCGGGGCTCCCAGCAGCGGCCACCAGAGCATTTAAATTGCCACCAGAGCCCTTGGGAAATGGCGGGGTGCGGGGAGCCCTCGGGTGATGATGTAAAGACCCTGGGGCTCCTGCCACAGCTACTAACGTTGGCCCTTTAACTTGCCACCAGAGCCCCGCTGCCATTACCCCAGGACAATAGGGATGATTTAAAGGGCCCAAGGAAGTAGCAGCAGCCAGATCTCAGGGCCCTTTAAATTGCCACCTGAGCCTTGCTGGTGTAGCCCCAAAGGTCATGGCAATTTAAAGGCCCCAGGTTCCCACTGTTGCTATCCTCCAGGGCCCTTTAAATCACCCTCCCCCCCACCCCCACTCCGGGGCTCAGATGGTGATTTTAAAGTGCCTGGAGCTCCACTGAAGTAGCAGCAGCTGGAGCCATGGGCCCTTTAAATCACCCCCAAGCCCCAGGGCTCCCAGCTGCCTCTGCAGCTGGTAGCTCCCAGGATGATTTAAAGGGCCTCAGTCCCAGCCCTGGGCCCTTTAAATCCTGATTTAAAGTGCCTGGGGATATAAAGGCCCCACCTCTTCTGGTTGAGTCCTGGTAAGTTCTTTGTTACTTTCACCCCAGGTGGCAGGTAGGTTGATAGGAGAATTCTCCTGTCAACCCGGCATTCTCTACACCAAGAGTTAAACCAACCTAACTATTGCTCAGGGGTGTGGATTCACTCTACTGAGCGACATAGTTATAGCAACTTAATTTCCTAGTGTAGACCTGGCCTTAGTGTCCACATTGTAAAAGTGTGATGATACCTCATTGATGTAGTGTGAGCATTAATTAAAAGAAATTGTTAATCTGAACTTTCTGAAACTGACTAATCTAAATGTCCTGGTTCTTTCACAGTGGGTCCTGACTTTTTTAAAAAATTCCTTTAAAAAACATTACAGGTTTTTGTGCATCATACTGATGTTTATAAGGATCTTAGCAGCAACAAACATGCTTGGGCTAATGTCTCCTCTCTGGTATACAGTTGCCTCTTCAGCTTCAGATTTGCTGCAGCTGTTACCAGTAAGCACCTACTAGCAGGGTCTGGGGAAGAGCTTGTGTGTGAACTCCTATCCTTTCCCATTCAGGTGCCTATACTGTGCCCATTGCTATGGAATCTGAGCATACGATTAAAGGTATGCTGCTTGTGCAAGAGAGGATTGCAAGTGGCCAATGGTAAAAAAAAACCCTCATGAGATTGGCTATGCGAAAATGTTTTGTAAGTTTTCATTTATAATAAACTTAGGGCTCACTTCAGAAGCACCAAATCTACACAAAAGGATACTCTCAAGTTGAAGACCTTCTGATATATGTGAAACATGAAGATGGTGCTATACTAGTTATGTTCTGATATGTAAATTTAAGCTTTTTATGAGGACTGTTTTTAAACTTTTTGGCAGCGGTAAACAAAATCCAATTGTAGATGGTGAATCATAATGCAAATAGCTCTGTAAACATCCCATGAGAAGAACCTACTGTCTGCTGATAAACTGTTATAGTTACCAAACACCACTTTAAAAAAGTAGTTCACATCATTTGTTAAAGATGACCTGTAAAGGGGGAAGAAAATGGATTTGAGCCCTCTTTTTTGCTACTTTATGATAGATAAAAGAGGTCTGAAAAGTTCTTAATATTTTTTTCATGCATTCTAGGAATATAAATTCTTCTTGTCTGTTTTTGTTGGAGGAATCATTTGATGATTCAGAAACTTAGGTTGGTAACTTTCTTATCCCATAATTGAAATGAGGTGATGTACTGCCCCCTTAAACACAGCTTTTTTTCCCCACAGATGTGTTAGACTGTTCAAAACTCTTTTAGCTAACTAAAACTGAGAAAGTTTAAATCTAATGTCTCAAATCATCCATAGTCTTTGAGTAGACAGTAGCTGTATAACTAATGTAAAACAACCAGCAGGGGGAGAGGTAGAAGGAGGAGTTAATGAAAATTTGCCAGACATGTCTTTACAGATTGCTTGTTTTTTCTTCACGGTTCTCTTTTAAACATATTGCCCTAGCTTTCTTCTGTCATGCAAGTTCAAAATAGAAGTTTTGATTTTGTGTGAATACTAGTTCCATTAATACATTATTTGGAATAGAATTTCAGCATTTATTAATGCATTAATGAAAATGTTCAATATAAAAAGGAACACTTTAATATTTCTCAGCCCTATTGTTTTGTGTAACATAATCCTTATGGCTCATTATTCCAGTTTAGTTGCAACTGCACCAATAGCTATGACTTTGTTATCCTACATGATGTGGTGACTTTTCAATGTTACATGGTTTAATGAAAAAAATTAAACAATGTTAAAATGACGTCTGCAGCTTAGTATTACCATTTTGTAAGGAGGACTGGTGTTGGAATACTATCCTATACACTAGAGCACTCCAAATATGATGTTACTTTAAAAGGGGATTTTTCTTCCATGTAACAGAAAACAAGTGATTTTACAAATACCATAGCACAGGATTTTTCATGTAATAATGAAACTCCAGCTTCTAGAAGAAATTCTACAGCTTGGGGGGTTGTATGTCTAGGGACGAGGGAAGGGTCAGGCTGAATGGTTGTGGTACTCCTTTCTGGCCTTGGAATTTGTAAATTTCTCTGTTAATTCCCTTAGTTTGTGGGATATGTGGAGAACAGAACTGCCTCCATTGCCCTTCACATGTTCATAGCACTTGCAGCTCTGCATTGAGGCAATGTCTGTAATTAAATCAAATGACAGTCACCCGTAGGAGCTGTTTTTCCTTGGGTTATTAAATGGGGTGGACCAGTGCTCTTTACAGGGCTTTGGAGTGGTGTCTTGGCTCCACTCCAGCTCCAGGCAAAAACCTACAGCTCCACTGCTCCAGCTCCGGGCTCCACTCCAAAGTCCTGCTCTTTCAAGCTTGCTTCCATACTTAGGAGTCGTATGGCTCACCAGACTGGCGGTCATAAAGATTTTTCCTCAAATCAGATTGGTACCTTCTGCAGTACAGGGTGTGTGTCACCTGCTATCATCTGAGCATGTCTCACCTAATCAGTTTTCTGCCATTGCAGAGGCATAAGTGGCATCTCAATCTCTTCTGTTCTGTCTGTGGCACACAACAGTTTAATCTCCTGAGGACTGAAATGCTTTAGTGTAACTCCAGCTATTGAGTTCAATATAAGGATATGGGGTGTAATTTAATGACCTGTGCTATACAGGAGGTTGGTCTAGATGTTCTGCTGGTTTCTTCTGGCCTTATGCTATGAATCTCTATGATAGCTACTGCTGTAGCAAAAGGAACGTCTATAAGTAGTGTAAGTAGTGTCATAGTGGGGCACACTGATTTCAGGTATTACTCATGACTGCTGTGCAGAGCCACATTTCTTCTTCCCCTAAGGAGAGTGTGGTGTGTGTGGGTGTATATATACCTATGTTGATGACGGAAATCCACGTGATAACCTGCATTTATATTTCTCCTTTTGTTGTATCACCTGCACTCTGCCCACTAATCCATCTCACATGAGAGCTATTGACAGCATTCCAATGCCCTGAGTAGCTTTCATCTAGCTGCCTTTAGTTTTCTTTAAAATGATTTCACAAAAGTGTCCCCTTGGTGTGTCTCCTGTCCCCATTCCGCCTCTAAAATTGCATTGGTCTGTGGACACAATGAGCAATATTTAGACCAGCACCAGAGGTTAAGTTCTAATATCTACTCTTCTGTATAAAAAGAGGGGACAGTTAAAAGAATGAATGGACAGAAATCCACCTAGGAACAGTAATAAACTCAAATCCTGAAATTCTGGCCCCACGGAAGTCAATGAGCGTTTCCTCATGGAGCTAAATGACGCCAGGATGTCACCCGAAAGGTTTATCATCTTACTTATCTATGGGTAAGGCCCTACTTAATTTGCAATATTGCACAAACGGTAGATTCCTCAATATTAGGCTTCCACTGCAATTTTTATTTTAATTAGCTTACTTTGTACAGCTTACAATTTTGTGTATGTTTTGAGGTTTAAAACACACTTTTTTCCTAATTAGTACAGTAGAACCCCATTTATCAGAGCTGAAAGCAGCTGAGGCTCAGGCTGTCAGCCTCACGCATTAATGACTGTAATATAGTTGCAGCAAAATGTCTGGTTATCAAAAATTTACCAGGCATAACATAATACGAGTGTTTATATTTCAGCAATTTTTTCTTAAATAAGTCTTCTGTAGCTTTTCCAAATTACCACAATTAATAAAGATCCATTATTGCTTTTCCATGTCTTGTCCACAATTCAGCTACAATTATGTAACAATCATCCCCCAATTCAAGTAGAGCCTTATCTATGGGATATTTAATGATTTACCCCTCTTAGTCACACTACTGATGAGCCTTCCTTGTATCACGTGGGGAAATATGTCTAAGTTTTGTGGTCTCTATGGTTTTGAGTAAGAAAAATCATTTTGTAATAGTCCATAATATTAAAGGGAACTGGGAACACCAGAAGGTGAGTGCTCTTATGAATTTGTTTGCTATTGTATACGTACAACATGACTTCTCCAGCGCCTTTCCATGAATCTGTTATCTAATCCATCCACCTATTCCCCTGCCCTGCTGACTTAATGACTAAGATAGGTACTAGGTTTGCCCTTCTCCAGTCTTCTGGGACCTGACCCTTCTTCTATGAGTTCTCAAATATAATCACAAATGGCTTCAAGATTGCTTTAGCTAGTTCCTTAAGTACCCTCCTGTAAATTTCATCAGTCCTTGCTAACTTTAATGCATCTGGGATAAATATGGTTATTTATCACATTGGAAAACTGAGTTTTGCATCTCATCACCTGACCCAGCCCCTGTAACAGGAAATAGACTAGGTTTGGCAAATCATGTAATATCTAACTTTGAAATTACAACATTAATATCACACAAGCTTTTTTTTAAAGACATTTCATGATATTCCTATTGTTCCTCTTGTATAGCTGGACTCAGTGAAACTAAGAGTGCCTAGCTTTACCACAGGGGAAAAGGACAAATGTCTCTCTTAAAATGTTTTTAAAATAAAATAAAAATCAATTATGCAATGTAGTATAAAGTGTTATTGGTGCTCCCTGCAAAACTCATGTAGCTTTTACACTCTTCTGGAATGTGGCAGCCTCAAATCATGTCTGTAAAATCTTAATACCACACTGCCCAACATCACGTCTTTGTGTGTGTAGAGTAGGAGAGAAGGGTGCATGGGTATATGCTCCATTTGTATGCTTCTAGGCTATTATGAAGGATATCTTCAGCAAACTGACATCCTTGTTAATTTCCGGGGGGGAGGGGTAGCACTTATTTTCCTCCTCCTCTTTTTTGTTTTGTTTTGTTTATACTTCAGACTTATATGCATGAAAAACCCTATTTTATCTTGAACTCCTTTAAAATGGAAGGTAAAAGCCATTCCCCTGCCTCTCCTGAGAACAATGGAGCCCAACTTTGCTGAACTGGGACAGTTACCTAAGAGACTTAGGCCTTGCCTAGGCCTACATCTTGCCCTGCTCTAAACCCCAGGCGCATACTCAGAGTAGCTCCACTCCAGTGTGAGTTGAAATGTGAACAGTTGATGACGCAGCTCTGGTGAACTGGGGACTAGCAGAGTTTATCATTAATGTAGGGAGGATAAACCTCTGGTACCAGTTAAAAGGACCTGGAGTGAAATCCTGGCCCCGCTGAAATCAGTGGGGATTATTGGGCCTTTGATGCAAACGGGAGCAGGATCTTGCTCCACAACAAGCCATGTTGATACATGTCAGTAGTAAGAAACCCTGTTGCATTATCATATAATGCGGGTCTTGTTTGGTGGTGGGGTTTTTTAATGCTAAAATTATCTTAAGTTTGAGTTGTCCTCCTTAATCTCCTCTCTAGTGGTGTTTTGGTGGTAGGAAAAACGATGGCAATTGCAGAACAACGGTAAGGTGGAGTTTAAATTGGAATCCCTTCATCTAAAGCAACTGTGTGTTCAGTCTCTCTTGATTTCTTATGATAGGAATCACAAAAATGATGTTACTATGGGGGTGCATCTTACAGCAAAATCTTCTGACCGCATCAAATGCTCTACTTTGATCAAAGACTGACTAAATGGGCTTGACAGTAGGATGTTTAGCCTTGTTGAGGACACGATGCTCCTCAAAGCTATGGAGTGGCAACAGTGATGCTCCATGGCATCTACTGCCTCTGAAGGCTCCAATACTTCATGTTGCAGTTGTCATATCCTCATGTTGGAGTGAGCCAATAGAGCCACTGCTTTTGTCTCCCAAAATCATCTGAATGTTATGTGGGAGGAAGCTCATGTAAAGCCCCGCTCCACAATCCATAAGTCGTATATAAATCCTGATTCTGTCATATAGATTAACTATGATTGGTCTGCTGCTGCTTGGGCCATAGTGAAATAATTATTTTCACCCAAATACTTTCACCGAACAGTCACCAGAACTAAACTTTGCACATTGTTAGGATTTTAATTCTGCTTCCACCGTTTCATTTTTCTGTCACACAGCAGGGAATGAAAAAATGAATCAGTTAAAATACATATTTTAGTTGTACCATCTGTATGGGCAGGAGGAGCAGCATCTCACAGCTTGGCATATATAACTTTTTTTTCTGTATTTATCTGTTACTAAGCCTTGTTCAGCCAAATGCTGTTGTTTCCTTGGTAACTTCAAAGGGGGGAAAAATCAAAGACAAACTAAATAGGCAAAATAGTGACTCCACTGTATGTGGTATATCAAGTTGTATCAAATTCAGCCTTCCTGGGCGTAGGTCTATAGATGTCACTCCCATTGCAGTTACACCAGGACTGAGTCTGGCCAAAAATGCTGCATGTGTGTGTGGTGCTATATATTATACATTATTATGTGTTTCTGGAGGTGGTTGCTGTGCAAATATGTCTACATAGAGCAGTAGGGCACACTAGAAGGGTATAATTTCTAGGTTGTGTGCTAACTGGCTGGTTTAGCCATGACTGGAATGAAGTAAAAGTACTCTAGTGCATGTTAATTTAGCGCTGTTTGGTGCGTGTTAGAAATTAAACCCTTCTAGTGTGCACTGCTGGTGCGTGTGTGTGTGTGTGTGTGTGCAAGCCCTTCGTCCCCTGTCACAAACCAACTTGCAATCTAGAACAGACAGATAAAGAAAAATGGTAGTACAAAGGGGTATGAAATACCAGAAGTGGAGTCAGGAGGGTGAACGGCTAGGTCTCAGTAAATAATTTCCTCCCTCCCAACCTGCTTTTATTAAACAGTATAATCACTCTAACAGCCCTTCACTCTTGTTGTTAGAAATGTAGTCATACAGAGCTGGATTAAGGTGTAGGCAGCATAGGACCACAACTAAGGTCCCAGTTCATGGAATCGTATAGATTCGTCGGCATCTTCTCAGTTTCATCCTTTTTTTAATGAAAGTCTGCAGCCCTTGTGGCTGTGAGGAAGAGCTTGCAAACATGACCTAATTGTAATCTGTGCAGTGATGAGTGAGTTGGCAAAAACCCGCAGCAATAACTTTGAAAGGTGTGAACTTCCCCAAGTATCTTAGTGGTGGTGGTAACTGCACAGCCTGCTGTGCGTAAGAGCCCTGCAGGTGGCAAGAAGAGAGGAATGCTGGGGATCCAGCCCACCAACTCAAGCAGAGGTGTCCCTAGATGCTAAGGTAAACCCTAAGAGGGGGACCTTCTGCCACCCCCAGAGGGGAGAAGGGCGGCCTTATTCCTGATGCCCCTGCCTCGCGGGGTGGGATTGGTAGCTGGAGCCATGGGGGAGCAGAGGCAAGGTATGGCATGGGTTATCTAGGGTCCCTGGAATGTTTCAATCCATTCCTGATGGCTGTTCCCGGAGGTGTTTATTTGGAAGAGGACCTCAGGCACGAGTTAAATTCTGAGCGGGTTAGTGTCCTTGCAATAAATACTGTATTTGCAAACTGACCTAAATCGAGTCTGTCCTTCTAAGACCTCTGCTACCCCAACCAGCCCAGCTTGGCCAGAGCATGAGAAATGAGAGGCCTTGCTTCACAGCAGGGCAGCAATCCGGACTTTGTCAGAGCCAAAGATCAGTGCACTGAGAGTGAAAGATCAGTGCACAGAGCCAAAGATCAGTGCACTGAGACTGATGCATTTCACCTACACTAAGTTTCTCTCTGTCTCTCTCCCTTCACTTCACCATTATACACCAGCAGGATATCCATTGTCATTCTCCTGGGGTTACTTCCAATTGCCCTTGCCTGCCACAAAGTACTCTCCTGTGACCCTCTGCGTGTCGGCTGGCCAACTGCCTCTTTGCACAGACTATCTCCACGCTGCATTCTGCTTCCTCGCTACTAGTTCCACCTATGAGGGCATGGTTCCTCCTAGCAGTAGGAGGATCTAAACTGCAGTGGGAGAGGCCAGGGAAATGCGGTATTCCTAGCAGAGAGAAGCCCAGGTCAGTCAGTACTCAGCTGCCAAAAAACACCTTCTTTTAATCTTGCTTGTGGTTCTGCAAAACCCTGGCTAGTTCCTAAGGCTGAGCTAGTATCCTAAGGGTTAACAGCATCCAGTCATAGCCACTGTGTAGCAACTGCCTTGCACTATTGTATTGGAAATCTTGTTCAGGGGATTTGCTTTCTGGTTACCTCTGACTACTCAGACTACTGCTAAACAATTCGATAGAAAGCTGACAGCAAATGGAACAAAAATAATTTTTGGTTTTACTATGTTGTGATATGAAAATTTTTATTCCAAGTATTTATACAAGCTGTTAGCTTCAGGACTAGACTAAGGGGTTACATTTTCTGTTAAATGTGAGATGAGCTCATGAGATAAAACATGTATGCTGTGTAATGGATAATACAGCAGCTGCCATCTCGTTGTTGACACTCTACTTAAGCATTTGAACATGGAAACCTTTTGTGATAGATTGCTGCATCTGTTGTCTTATGTTCTGAATGATTCTTGCACCATAAATAATTTATTTTGATTGTATAATTGGCAGCATAATGCCAAAGAAAAACTTAAGTGATGCTTTAGAAGACCATAAGATATATCTATCAAAATCTTACTTACATCCAGGCTAATCTGATTGGATTTTAGGCCTTCTCACATGGATTGAAAAACAAAAGGTGATCTGTTAACAGTGTGCCTAGAGGCGCACTCCAGAGATCGGTGGTAGGCCTTATTGAATAAAGGAAGAGAGGATATACTGGACCATTAATAAAATTCACAGTTGTTATCTCATCAGAAGGTGTTGCAAATATAGTGAGGACAGATCTAGTACAAAAGAACATAGACCAGAGGAACTGTATTGGCAAGAAAGAGCTGAAAGCTTTTCACTGGTGGGGGGAAGCATGCTGTTATATTTGAAGAAAACCAATAGGAAATACTGATATTCAGTCTGAGGGGACTAACAACAATATTTAAATTTTAATGAATAGTTTAACATTTGTCACTCATAGATTTCAAAGTACTTTTTAAAGAGCAAGCCGCTTTTTACAGATGTTATAACTGAGGCATATTCCTCCACAGTTGTTCTGGTTTGTTTATTCATGAAGACAAGCTCGTAGTAATGCAGGCTTTAGTCTCATTTTGTATCTACTATTCTGGACATACTGTGGTTTTCTCAGAACCTGATACTACTGTGTGGGAAAACTCCATTTCTATGTCAGGTATATACTAAGACATACCTAGACAAAGGCTGGGCTAAGTAGATAATGTTCCTTGCTGTAATATGTGGCAGCAGGCCTTGAAGAGAGCACTCACTCTTCCCTTTCCGGGGAAACCATTCTGGCAATGCATTGCAACCCAAATAACAAATCCATGCACTGGCCTTCAATTCAAAGTGGTGTCCAAGAAAGTGGCTCTCAGTGGCTTGAGTGATATGACATTTACAGCTAATGCTAGTTCATTATTTTGGAAATTGTGTTCTCAAAGAAGTCACTTCTCTTCCTGGACATTTTAGGATTTGTACCATAATTCTCTGCCTGACCCCCTCTTTTCTTAAAACTCTGTAAAGGGAACGGTTGCTGGAGCTGATCTGCCCTCTGACCACTACCTCATGCTGCTCATCTAGGTGGACACTGATGATACTGCCAGGTGTGGCCATGGCCAATCAGCAGCGACTGCAGGGCTGTGGGAACAAGAGTGAAGAAGTCTTGTCTATCCTCCCAATTGAGATAAGGGCCCAGGAGGAGATATGGCTGCACAGATAGTGTCAACAGGAGTGCTTCATCGACTATGGGATACTGTTCTGGGAAGGAGGACTGCTGGGAAGAGATAGGGTCCTCCTGACCAAGAATGGGACGGGCAAATTGGTGTGCAAGATGCTTAGTGAGGAGGACTTTAAACTGGCTTCAAAGGGGACAGTTGACAAAACATCACAGATAATCATAAAAAGGTGACTTTAACAAAGGGCTAGATTTTGGGGAGGAGAAGGAAAATTACAACAGAGGGATAGGAGCAACAAGAAGGAAATCATTGGAGGACTCTGTTCAACATCCTACACGTCTGTACACACATGGAAGGAGTATGAGGAATAAATAGAAATAACTGGAAGTATTAGTACATAGTCTAAATTAAGACTTAACTGGCATCACAGAGACTTGGTGAGATAAATCTCATGACTAGAATATTGGTATAGTGGCTATAGCTTGTTCAGGAAAGACAGGCAGGAAAAATGAGAGGAGGTGTTATATCGTACATCAATAATATATAGACTTACTTTGAGGTCCAGAAGAAGGTGAGAGGCAGACCAGTTGAAAGCCTCTTGGTAAAGATAATAGGGGGGAAAAATAGGAGTGAGATCATAGTAGAGGTCTTCTGTAAACCACCAAATGAGGAAGAGGAAGTGGATGAGGCATTTCTAGAACAAACAGAAATCTCCAAACCACAAGACCTGACTTTATCCACCCAGATATCTGTTGGAAAAATGTCAAAATATAAAATTTCCAGTAAGTTCTTGGAATGTACCAAGGACAACTTTTTGTTTCAGAAAGTGGAGGAAATAGCTGGGGAACTTGATTTTAGACTTGATTCTGACCAACAGGATAATTGGCTAAGCAGTAGTACTGCCCAAAAAGAATTTTGGGGATATAGTGAATCAAACTGAATATGACTCAACAATGTGATATAGGGGCAAAAAAAAAGGCTGCTATTATTCTGTGATGTATTTTAAAGGTTAAACACTGGACATGTTTAGTTTTGAGAAAAGACCATTGATGTAGGACACAATAACAGTCTTCAAATATGTGAAGAGTTGTTATAAAAGAACAGTGATCAGTTGTTCTCTATGTCCATGGAAGGTAGGACAAGAAGTAATGGGCTTAATCTGTAGCAAGGAAAATTTAGATATTCAGAAAACCTTTCCAAATGTAAAGGGTGTTAAGCTCTGGAATAGGCTTCCAAAGGGAGGTTTTGGAATCCCCATCATTGGAGGTAGTTTAAGAACAGGTTGGATAAAAACATTTCAGGATGTGCTAGTTTACTTGGTCCTGCTGAACTTGACCTTTTAGAAACTTCTTCCAGTTCTACATTACTACTGATTCTATAAAAAAGAGAGCATACACTTAAAGGACAACAGATACCTCCTTTAGATAGAAATCAACCTAAATGCTAGAACAATGCAGGATTTCTGATGACAATATTCTAGGAGGTACAAGTTTCCCACAGACCACAAGAATCCAGGATCTATGCACTATGTTGCCATGAGCTACAAAATAAGGTGAATTAAGGATGTTGCAAATTAAATAGGTGAAACTTTACCTTCTGAGTCAGATCTTGAAGGGGGAAAAAAAAGCCTAATGCTAGTGCTAGAGGGTACTTCCTGTTAGTTGTCTTTCATTAAATCAAAATCCCAACCCATTGTAGACATTAAGGATTGTTGTTGGCACTTTTAACATGAGTAGTGTCCTTAACGTCAGTGTCCTGGCTAAATTTCAATACAGGTAATAAAATTCTGCCTCCCTAAATTTCCCCATCATTAAGTGGCTGTAGTGCAGTTTTCACTTTCTAAGTTTGCATAACACTACTCCAGTTTCCACACCAGAGTTCAGTGGTGGAGTGAAAGGGATTTACATATAGTTTGTATGTTCTGTAGGATCCTGTGGACATTACTCAAGTAAATTGTAGGAGTTCTCACTGTGTACTTTGGGTGTCTACATAGAGCTCCTCAGAATTTCCTCAGTCACTATAAAAGTACAGAAAATCCCACTTAAAGCACATCATCTTTTCACTCTTTTTTAAAGCTAGTATAAGTGGGAGTAAGATGTCAGGACTGTGCATCAGTAAGCAGGATCCTGGGGTATAGAACAAAGCAGAGGAATTAGGAAGAACAGTCAGAATGCCAGCATGCCAAAGGCCCAAGCAACAGAAGGAATTGATTTCAGAAGGTCTGCTCTCATATGATTTGTGAGCTACAACTTGAAACAGAAGTTAAATTGATTATTCTGTATTGCAAAAGGGAGACGGTATTTGTAATGATTGGTCTGCTTTCAGAAGATTGAATTTAATGTGTCTCCCAAATGTACACTCCACGTACAGAAAGAGTAAGTAAGTTTTGTAGAGTTGTAGCACTCCTTTCCCTCCGAAGACCCAGCAAAAATAACCATGGTTGTGGCACTAATTTGTAAGCATGCAACACAACTCTCAACAACTATAATGTAATGATCCTTTATTAGCACAGTTCTCTCTCTAATTTCCAGTGATCCCAATGGATAATAAAAATCTTTGTGTTTAAAATGCCACTAAACATTCCATAAGCAATATGGAAAAGCACTGGATCAGCACATTTTTCTTATACAGTCTGTGCTTCACTGTCTGATGTTTTAAATCACACATGTTGCAGCAGTTTAATGGTTATTGCTCACTCAGGCCATGTCTACATTACCAATTTGTGTCGACAGAAGTGATGTTAATAACCAAAAGTTGACACGTTAAAAATTATAATTTTGTGTTCACACTTGCTCCCTTTGTTGGCAGATCACATCCACAGTAGGGGCATCACCATTCATTGTGAACAATGCACAGTGGGTACCTATCCCACAGGGCTTCTGTCTTTAGGTGTTGTGGGATGATGGAGTGAATCGTGGCCATCTTGGGCCCTGGCTAAATGTCCCATGATGCATTGCTTTCTGTCCCAGAACTGAGTGGGTTTCCAGCTTTCTTACGCAGCACTTTTTCAACAGCCCTTCTTTGCTGTGCACCCTGGCATCTTTGTGAGAAGGGCTGGATCCCACGCTGCTCTCCTATGCTCTGTTAACTGTCATGAAGACCTCGCGGATAGCAGTGCAGTTAATCGTGAAGTTCCAAACTGAAGAAGACTCACAGGCACCTGACATTCTGAATGATATGGATAGGAGCAACTTTAGATTCCTTTTGGCATTCACAGAACAGGTGCATAGGGTAGACCATCATTTCTGGGCTTGTGAAACAAGCACTGAATGATAGGACCGTATCGTCATTCAGATGTGGGATGACAAGCAGTGTTTACAGAACTTTTGGATGCAGAAAGCCATCTTCCTGGAACTGTGCATGGAGCTCACCCCACACCTAAAGTGCAAGGACACCAGAATGAGAACTGCTCTCTCGGTAGAGAAGTGTGTGGCAATTGGTGAGTGAAAGCTGGCAACTCCAAACTGCTACCGGTCAGTCGCGAATCAATTTGGAGTGGGGAAGTTGACCATTGGGGCTGCATTAAAGCAAGTTGTGCAGGGTAATAAATTACATCCTGCTCTGAAGGACTGTGACTCTGGGAAATGTGCATGAAATAGTGGATAGCTTTGCAGAAATGAGTTTCCCTAACTGTGAAGGGGTGATAGATGGCACACACATTCCAATTTTGTCACCAGACCACCTTGCGATGGGGTCCATCACTAGGAAGGGGTACTTCTCCGTGGTATTGCAGGCACTAGTGGATCATTGTGGGTGTTTCACTGACATCAATGTGGGGTTGTCTGGGAAGGTGCATGATGCACACCTGTACAGAAAGCGGCAAGCAGGGACTTTCATTCCTAACCAGAAGATTACAGCAGGGCCATGTTGAAATGCCCACAGTGATCCTGGAGGACCCTGCATACCCCTTATAGCTGTGGCTCATGACACCTGGACAGCAGTAAGAAGCAGTTCAACAATAGGCTCAGTAAATGCTGGATGACAGTTGAATGTCATTTTTGGCAGATTAAAGGCGCACTGGTGATGCCTTTATGGCAGCCTGGAGCTCACTGAGGATAATCTTACTATGGTCATAGCTGCGTGCTGTATGTTGCATAATCTCTGTGAAGCTAACAGGGAAAGGTTTTCTCTGAGGCAGACGGCTTAGCTGCTGATTTTGAACAGCCAGATATCAGGGCTGTCACAGGAGCCCAGAGGGGAGCTATTCAGATCAGGGAGGCTTTGAGGCAGCACTTTGACAATGACCACCAGTAACGTACACCTTTTGTTGGAGTTTCTTCAATGTTACATTACATGTAGTTTTCCTAGGGGGCAATGCTGACATTTTTGGCTTTATATTCCTGTAATAAAG
This sequence comes from Dermatemys mawii, assembly GCA_007922305.1. NCBI lineage: Eukaryota > Metazoa > Chordata > Testudines > Dermatemydidae > Dermatemys > Dermatemys mawii. The sequence goes on from ML677340.1 coordinate 33,351,423, forward strand.
TAATTAAAATACCTGTGCATGAATTGGTAGTGCCTGCAATATCACCTTGTAGAAAAAATTAAAGATGATTTACCATTATAAAAGTTTGCTTTCACTGCACAAGAAACGGCACACACAAACAGAAATGCTTGGCGCGAAAGGAGGCACCAGGGAAGGGCAGACGTTCACAGCTGTGTGTAGATCCAGCTTTCATTATGAAAGTTGGCTGAGGGGCTGGAGTGAAGGAGAAACCAAGAAGGCCTGGAAGGTGGAAAGGAATGTGGGGAGCAGGGAGAGGGCATGGAAAAGCATTCTGAATGTCAGGGCAGGCTCTAACTTTTTTGCTGCCCCAAGCAAGGGGGGAAAAAAAAGGGCGGTCGGAGAGGGAAAAAGAAATGGAGGGGCAGTGTGGCCCAATATTCCTGATACAGATCCTGACCCCACTGTGGACTTGCTCAGGGGCCCCAGGAAAAGAGGTAGGGAGGAAATCTTTATCTTGGAGGTGGCTGACCTCCCTAACTCCCTTCCAAGTGAGAGGGATGAAATCCATGCATGGAAGGCCTTGTAAGAGTATGGTTATGCCCTAAGATCTGGCCCATAATGTATTTGATCCCAGGATCTAAAAACACTCTACAGATGCTCCCTACATATATTTACACTAAGTTAACTGATTCCATAAACTTTGGCCAAATTCTGATTTTTCAGAACTGATGTAACTGGAATTACTGATGTCAGTGGAGTTACTCCAGATTTGCACCGGTCTGCGATCAGACTTTCACTCATTGTCTCTACTGACCTGGAGACAAATTACTAAAACAAAACATGATGTAATATAACACTGTTGTTTAACTCATGAAACTCATGTCAGCATCACATCATTAGCGTTTAATTTTTCAATTAAAATTCCAAAATAATCCATTGTGTTAGATCATTTTACTAAACATTTAAATATGCTGATTATGGACTTAAGAGTAGTAGGAAACAATGAGGTTCATCACTAATGAAAAGCTTCAGAATTTCTAAGATAAGCTTTCTTCTTAACTGAAAGTAACCATTTGCTATGTGGCAACAGTGCTTCCTTTCTGCATGCTACAGCAGTAAGCGAACGTGCATTTTGTTGCTGCTATGTATAAAACAGCAGACAGCCAAGCATGATGGAGGTTGGCTTATTGAAGGGACAGAGTGCTGATGCTATCTTTTCCAGAGGCAGGGAAATTCTGCAGCTGTCCCTGTCCATCCACTCTCATAACCATGTTCTAAAAAGAGACCATGAAGTAATCTGTAGTTTAGTCTCCCAAGTAATAATTTTCAGGGAAATGAACTGAAAGATTGGTGGATTCATTCAGATGAAAGCAATCCCGTGAGCATAGTCGCAATTCCCCCTGCAAAGGCCTTCCATACTTTTCATATATATAATACATGAACGGACTGGAGTTACTTTTGACGGATGAAAGAAGAGACACAAAGAAAGATCAGTAACTAACTTTGTACAGTGTAAGACTGGAAAATTTGCAGTCTCATCTTTGTGGGTGTGTGAGAAAGGAGAGACATGGGGGCAATTAGAGGACAGCCTGATCTGTATTGTCATGGAAGCAAGAGGAAGCAGAGTAATTTACTTGTACTTGAGACTCAAATTAAGGGATTACATTTGCAGTTTGTGAAATAAAGTGTTCAGCAAGAAAAGAGTGAAGAAGATAAATAAAATTTAACAGTGTGCAGTAGAGACGGAGTGTCTGCTATACCTCTTACTTTTGGTGGTTTGTCAGATTCTTTAGATTAAACCATTCAGGGAAAACTCATATTTAAGTCAATGTCTCTTTGGTTTGAATGTCAGAAGCTTAGCAGAGATGTTAGCTCCATACTGATTTACAACAGGTATGGGTTGGCCCTTAGTGTTTAGTTGGAGGATCAGAGCTAGCAGAAATAAAATTTGATGCATGCTGGGAGGTGTAGTTCTCTTGTGAATGCTACACTCCCTAGTATAATGAAATCTGATCTTCCTAATTTTAGTAATGGAGTGTGTGTATTGTTAAGTATCCAGAGCCACCAAAGTGTTTAGCAGTTAGAGCCATCAGAGAGATCATTCATGGCTGACTAAGGCTGCTACTCAGATACTGCAGAATAATAACTCTGCGTAGCTATTGTTGCCGATGGCCTCTCATAAAGCACTCTGCCATTGGGAGCTATTTCTACACTTTATTGACATCTTAATAACTAGCTAGTAGTCTTAAAATTTAAAGACTACTGCACCTAGAAATAATATCCCATTTCCAGAACTACGTTAAAATAAATGAGAAGTACCAAGCATGTTACTGTGTTTTCCTCATGCTGGCTTTTTAAGTTGGCAAAGAGCAGAGTTCTATAAATGTCTAAAAATGAGTCTGGAATGAGTGGAAATATAGACACTACTTATATATAGTAGTTTTTAAGGAAGGCAATTTCTCTATCAATTGCCAGTGGGCAATTCCAGAAGGATCTACATTTTCATCCCATTGTGCATTGCTATGTTCGATTGGGCTATGTAGGTTGTAAAGGCATTAAGCCATGTGGCCTGAAAATAAGCTGTGTGCTGATAAGATGCTAGCTACAAATCTTGGCTAACTGTAGAGAGAAATCCATCTAAGTTCAGTCATCTACTGTTCAATTACTATTGTTGGAGGATGTTGCATTTAATGGTTATTGTTAATAAAGTTGTGTCCTTTAATACCAATTGGTTGGCTGTCACTCCTAGGACAAAGCAGGTTAGAGACAAGTGAATTGGATATTGAGCAGTTGACAGGAGATCTCAGTCAGACAATTGTGGTCATAGCCAGCTAGCATTGAACCTTGTCTCAAACATTTATCTTATGTTCCTGCAAATTCTCATGTTTCTCTTCAAGGCGTGCTTCTTAAGTGTGTCCCCCTCCTCCCTTTAGCCACCTTATCATCTTTTCAGCCACCTTGTTGCTGCTGGTACGAATCTTGCATCTAACAGAAGCAAAGCAGCTAAGAAGGAGAATGAACAAATGGCACTGTGCTGCCCCGTGAGATCTTTTTGAAGGAACCATACATGAATATGTAGGAAACATGGACAAACTGGATGTTAAAGAGAAGACAAGTAGCACTTCCCTTTCTCCACAGTTGCACTATATATTGGTGATAATTCTCTAATTCAGACTCAACATCTTCATTTCTAGTGCATTTAAAATTTGTGAAGGAACAAAGCAGCCTTCTGTGAAAGGGTTGGGAGCATAATGTCGACTTACAAAGATTGGTTTATTTCCTCACGCCCATTTTGACATTACTGAGAGTTATCTATGTTCATCAGTGTGAGTAACATGTTCACTTGGAAGGAAGAAGAGATGCCTCAAATGACCGCACAAACATGAATAATTAGGGTAATCTCTGCTGAAGGCAAAAGCATATTTCTCCTTTGTAATTTATGGTGGGGAATGACTTTAGTGCGTAATTGTATTTATCCCTCTATTGATCTACTAGGGCAGTGTGGAATGTTTGTAAAGCTATCCAAAGACATATAAAACTTGTCTACTGCCAAACTTTTTTACATACACTGGATCTAATCCTGAGAATTGCTGTACACTCTGAATCTGGGCTGGGTTTTAAATTAATCTGGTGGGTTTGTGATGTCTCATGACACCATGCAGAACACAGGATTATGGAACCAGAGGAAACCTGACTGAGGCTGATTTCCATTTTAAGGTTCTGGTTTGTGCTGAATTCACAGTGAAAGTTTGGGACATGGATCCATAAGTGCTGATACCAAAGGACAGGCTTGCTGGAACCTTGCAAAATGAAATTGACAAGTTTGACACAGTTCAGGTTGGTCTCTGCTGCTGGTCACATTTTGGCTTCTTGTGTGGGAGGAGTTTAGGGGAGAAACAGCACAGGAGTCCTTCTCCTGCACACCCATGCAGGAGATAACCACAACCTGGTGCTTATTGATTTCTGAGGTTAAGGTCAGAGGCTTATTATAGCTTCCAATAGCACGAGGCACCCTAAAGGGCACATGAGATGGCATAGCCCCTAGCCCTAGCCCCAGCCTTGTTCATACCCACCTATTTTAAAGGCTGTAGTAATTACCTGCCAATAGTCCATTCTCCATATGAGCCTGAAGGTCTCCTGCCACTGCAGCCAGAATATGTTTGGGATCTGATGCTGGGTCTATGCACTTCTGTAACTGTGTTACAACATGTGCCTGTGGTTTTGAAAGCCACAATATTGACGTGTATACTCATGCACAAGATTAAATTTTGAGAAACTGTTACCAGCAGTGAAAATTAGGGCAAAGGTCTCCTCTCCCATCTGACCTATGCATCTCTTCTCCACAAATTGGCTCCCCAATGTTTGATCTGCATGCATTTCAAATGGAGAACAGAATGTAAGATCCAGACTGTGGGTAAGAATAATATTTTATAAGAAAACTGTAGTGCTAATATCACAGTAAAAAAGAAAGGAGAATTTCAAAATCATACTTCAGACCAGATCTTACTTTCTCTAAAGAAGCATTAATTCTTGCTTGGTACAATCATTGAATCACTCATTATTTTAAGCATTATTGTGTGCGTTCCTGGAGATGGATTAAAATGATCCTTTCTTTGTAGATCTGCCAATATCTACATATGTAATTGTTACATAAAAATATAAGAACATAAGGCCACCCTACTGGGTGAGATCAATGGCCCATATACCCCAATACCCTGTCTTCCAATAGTGACCAATGCCAGGTGTTTTGAGAGGGAATGAACAGAACACACAATCATTGAGTGATCGATCCCCTGTCATCCACTCCCAGCTTCTGGCATTCAGAGGCTAGGCTCACTAGGGACACTCAAGGCATGCAGTCGCATCTCTGACTATCTTAGGCTCATCAGTGCCTATTAGCCATTTAATTATTTTTGAACCCCATTATAGTTTTGCTTACACAACATCCCCTGGCAACAAGTTCCACTGGTTGACTGCATTGTGTGAAGAAGTACTTCCTTTTCATAGAATCATAGAATATCAGGGTTGGAAGGGACCTCAGGAGGTCATCTAGTCCAACCCCTAAATTCCCAACTAAATCATCCCAGCCAGGGCTTTGTCAAGCCTTACCTTAAAAACTTCTTAGGAAGGAGATTCCACCACCTGCCTGGGTAACCCATTCCAATGCTTCACCACCCTCTAGTGAAAAAGTTTTTCCTAATATCCAACCTAAATCTCCCCCACGGCAACTTGAGACCCCTACTCCTTGTTCTGTCATCTGCTATCACTGAGAGCAGTCTAGATCCATCCTCTTTGGAACCCCCTTTCAGGTAGTTGAAAACAGCTATCAAATCCCCCCTCCTCCTTCTCTTCTGCAGACTAAATAATCCCAGTTCCCTCAGCCCGTCCTCATAAGTCATGTGCTCCAGCCCCCTCATCATTTTTGTTGCCCTCTGCTGGACTCTTTCCAATTTTTCCACATCCTTCGTGTAGTAGGGACCCAGAACTGGACACAGTACTCCAGATGAGGCCTCAGCAATACTTTGTTTTAAACCTCCTGCCTATTCATTTCATTGGGTGGTACCTGGTTCTTTTGTGATATGAAGGAGTAAATACAATTTTTATTCACTCTCTCCACAGCAGTCATGATTTTTATAGACCTCCTGGTCAGTGAGGCAAGTGGGTAGGTGACTTGCTAAAGGCCACATGTTAGAGCCAGCATTGGGTCCCAGGCATGTTTGAAGCCACCAGGCTTCAAAATTTCCACTGACATTAAAAGGTAATATTTTGACCAGTTTTTGAATAAACTGTTCCAAAAATACAATAGAAACTTATTTAGCATGAAGAAAAAGCAAAAGCTTTTCTCTCTAGTTCATAGTAAGTTAAATTTTTTCCACCTAAATAACTTTTAATTTACTGTATTTTTACTTGTTTAATCAAAAAAGAGATGAGATCTCAAGTAGAATATTCTCTTCTACATTTGGCCATGTTTCTTCATATATAGATCATTTATTATAACAAATAACTTGAGGCTCAGTTGTGAGTCACCTTTTGAGGTGGTGTAAACCACTGGCAAGATTTTTCCCCTTCGTGCCCAATTTGCAGAGGATGAGAATCTGTTACAGCTTCAGCTAAAGAACTTGGCTGCAGTGCAAACTGTAGAGAATAACACTTTCCCTCTGCAGGTCCCCACTTCAGTCATTGCTGCCAGTCAAAATGCTGGCCCTCACAGCAGCACAGTGTCCCTTGCACAAGCAACCTTCATTCTGATTGTGTGTGTGTTTGTGTACATATGCACATAATCATACAGCCTTTACAAGGCTGTAGTCCCTTTCCTGTACATGTTCACAAGGAGTGAACAGAATCATGGCTGTGTTCTGCTTCCTTTCCCCCATCCCACCCACCAATCCCCATGCATTAATCAGCACAGCTGAGCCAGTGCCTGCACCCAAATACTCCCAATCATTGCGGTAGATCATGTTCAGTCATGAAGTTTGCATTTTGGTCCTGACATGCAAAAGAAACCAGATGAATTCACAAAAAGTGTATGTTGGTCAAAACACAACTTTAGCATGCAAAGAATTTCCTAACCCCATAATTTACTCAGTAGGGGACAGTTCTCTCTTTGCCCAGAAACATCAGGAAGTGTTTTTCTGTCCTTGAAGTGTATGTTTCACCATCCAGAGCACCACCCCCACCCTGTCTTTCGCTGTACGCACAGAGTCTTGTTGAATCATGGCAGTATGTTAAGCACTTGGTTTAAATATCAGAATTCTAGTGGTTATGATGCAGTCCTAATCTGTCACGATCAAAAAATAAGAGATGGTAGGTGATCTGATCTCTGAGCTTTGACTGCATTACCTCTCAGTGTATTATTATCGGCCATGATCTAATATTGTCTATTAATACCTTGAAAAAAAGAGCGGCAGCACAGGAGTAAAAAGTGAAGTGCATATTGCTACACGGGGCCCATCTCTTTTCCTAAGTACGTGTACATGGTATTTTTAAAGTAAGGGTACTGGGCTAGTATTTGTCATAAGTTACAAGATGAGACACCAAGAGGATAAGAAAGTTAGCTGCAGAATAGAAATAGGAAATAGCTTCTGCAAAAGTTAGATACAGGTAAAAGTACCTTTAGCTCCAGTGCTCCTTTTCCTACAGGCATCTCCAATTGCAATGACTTGGAAGGGAAAACTGTCAAGCCATTTACCTTTAGGTCACTGGTTTGTATCTTGCCTTGGTCAAAAGTCACCGCAAATTATTGACCCTGGGATGTAATGTGCTGATCCTCATTTCAAGCACCGTGAAGCTTGGGACTTTTTGAGGTCTGAGTTTAGGCCCATCTTTGGTCATTACGGTCCAGTGGTTGGTGGATGGCCTGGATGAAATGAGTTAGTGGTATCAGTCCAGTTCCTATTGGGTAGATGTCCACACCACAAAGAGCTTGTGCATCTTTTCTGTGCTGTAGCTCTTCTGTGGATAGAGGATGGCAGTTTCCAGGGCTGTTGATCTAGAACCTGTTATGAGTATTCCCTTTACACTGATTTCTAAAAAGCTGGAAATTGGAATTTCTTAACAAATGTCTCCTGCAGTGCTCACCATTTTGACTCATGTTGTCAACAAAATTCTTGCCTCTACTAGCCACAAACCATACATAGCAGACAACTGGACATGTATTAGCAACTCCAATCCCACGAAGTCTCCTGTGTATGGTTTCTGGCCACTGGATTCCTGCAGTCCAGTGATTCTACTGCCCATGACCCAGCTATTCTGACTCTTCAGCACCCACACTCCTGAGGACATTGCTACTGTGGAGTTTGACTCACAGTATCCAGGGAGCTATGGAGTCCCCATTGTGCAGCTTCTCTGTTTCTTGGGCAATCCTTCCCTTCCATGGATCAAAACCATAGCAGTGCTGTTGAGTTTGGAGACCTTTTGTGGTTGATGGACAAACCAAAAGAATTCAGCTCTCACTGAACTCTCCTCACTATCCATGCTGAGAGGTGCCGTTAAAGAGATGTCCTGTTTCACACTAAAAATAGTTGCGTTTCAGTGGCAGGCAAAGTGATTCCTGCAGCATGTGTGCCATTTTGCTCTTATTAAATAACTGCCTTAATATGCTGTGCTAAACAGCAGCATAAAGAAATTTGCAGATGATATGCTACTAAACTGGCAGGAGTAGAGTACATCACAGATGAGAGAGAGATAGTATAAAGAGACTTATATAGGATGCAAACATGGACAGTAAATGAGATTCTGTCTGGAAAATTTACTGTCAGAATAGCCAGGAAAGTCAGTGAATACAGATTTCTGTAATGTGACAGAGCTCTTAACCATTGTAACCCTGACTAAAGTCAGGTGATTGCGTCCAGGATATAAAGTTCAGTCTCTTATCAGAACCTCTAGGTGTCACATACTTATTACAAATGCATCTAGAAAAAAGTAATCTAAAATGGAAACATTCAGTGTGAAAAAGAAACCTAGAAAGCAGACATGCTGAAAAAGATCTAGAAGTGATAGTAGGTAACAGATCAGTTAAAATCAATACTTCAAGGTGATATAATTTTGGGGTGTATGCTCGGAAGAATCAGAATATAGAGCAGGAAAGTTATAATTCTGGTTTATATTGTTCTAGTGAGACTTCACCTTGAATATTGAATTTCTTTCTGAGTACCTCAGAAAGATATTAAAGTGGAAAACGTTCAAAGAAGTGAAAAAATATGACAAAGGGGATGGAGGGAGTGACTGATGAAGCAAAGAGTTAAAGTAGTAAATATGTGGGTCACAGATGATAACCATATACAAGTAATTTAAGACCAAAATCACCTTGGAAATAGAGATTAATTAGGATGGTAAAAAGGGTTATAAATATGAGTTTCTGGATGGAATTAAGGAAGAGGAAGTTCAGAATGACTCTTAATAAAATCTTCCTGACAGTGACATCTGTTGATTGTGATACAATATCTAAAGTGAAGTGATGGTAGCACTGGCATTTTAGGTCTTTTAAAAATAGATTGATTAAAACAGGAGAAATGTCACATAGGAAACAATTCTGCACTGATAGTGAACTAGATACTTTTCCGTTATCATTTCTATTTTTCTAATCCATGCACAATATACTTTATTTCTTAACCTTCCAAAACGTCTGCACAGAAGCATTATTATCACCTTATGTCTGTATTGTTTCCATAAGCATTGTATATTTTTGAATTAAATTGCAAGCTTCTCATTGCAAGGAACATCTATTGTTTGTTTCTAAAGCACTGTGTGCCTATGTATGATATTCCATAAGCTTTGATAATATCAACATATATCATTTGCACCATGAGTAAAGTTTGTTAAGCATTTTAGGATTTCTGTGGATGAAAATAGAGATGGCCCTGAGCTGTGAAGTTAAGATCTAAGTCCAAATCCACATTTAACCTTTCTTCAAAGTGTTAGGGGGTATATGGATTTTGGGATTTTGGTTCAGGCCCATCTCAAGGTAAAATATGCTCTATACCTGCAAGTTCATTATCATTACACATTCAGACAAAAGGATTTTACATCTGGATACTAACTGGTATTTGTCTGCAGCATTCAACAGTAATTTACGTATCTCTTTTTTATAAAGACCCATTTCAGAAGAAATCCTAAAGCAGTTTAATCAAAACCCTGATATGTTTTGGCTGAAAGCCAAAGTAGTGATGAACTCCCTTTTTCTTTGTGGATTTGCTGAACAGGTGCTCTTCTAAAGGATCACTAGGTATATTTAGCATCTGAAACTTGAGCAAGTCTAAATCTCATTGGCTGGCCTGGCCACATGATAATTTAGGATCTGATGCATCAGGCTTGCTTTTGCCCAGTGTTTCTCAGGAGGGAAGAGTTGGAGAGGCTTTGCTGCTAAAGAAAGTTTGTAAAATATTGCTGGTAAGTGGATTTTATTTTGCTTTTTTTTTTCTTTAGAGCCAATCTTGGGCAGTTTCTTATTCTGTAGCCTTTTGAGGGCTCTGTTCACTGCTTACCCATGCAAGTCAATAGGCATTTTGCCTAAGCAAGAAGTGGACCCTGTGTGGTTGCAAATCTCAGTAAGTTGAAGAGAAATTCTTGGGTCTTAGACTGGAGGATATAAAACATGCGGTTTGGATAGACGTTCCCTACATTTAAGTACATCTATGTACCGCTTATGTTTGTGCTTAGGCTGAACTTTAGCCTGCTTTGATCACAAGATGTACCACTTGTGAATTGTTTTTATGAGTTAGCCCCTTGGTTTAACAAAATAGGTTTCTGCTAATTTTTCCACCCAATATATTGGCACTCAAAAGGGACAATAATGTATGTTCCTATATTTAACCTGCTGTACTGGCCTTCACTTGCCTCAGAAGGAATTGCAGTTTAGCTAGCTAAATGAAACCAGCCAACCACTCCATAGTATTAGCTTACATGGCAGATATCTTTGGACTAAAGCAGCTGTTCCAAACCTTCATCTACCACCAGCGTTCGAAATAAGGCTGTATTGTCTAGTAGCAAACTGTGATTTTGACAGGCCTATAGCATAACCATTCCATTAATTAATCCATCAGAATTTTGCAGCAATAATCTGTATTTCAAAAATTCACCCAAACAATATGATTTTTTATATTTTCTAGGTCTGAAGGAAAAAAATAGAAAAAAGCCACACAAGCTAAGAAACAGAGCATCTATATAGACTGATGGTGGAAAGAGAGAAATTAACCTCATTAATTTAAGGTCATTTAAAAATAATTATGCCAGATTTTTCTTCATTACATATTTGCTTGTTGTATTGTAACTTACCAAGAAAAACCCCATCCAAACAAGAGATGAAGTAAAACAATGGGCTATGTAATATTACAGATAAGGAGTGTTCTCCAGATAATTTTGTAGTGGGAAAATTCAAAACATATATTTTAACAAATAATTCCGTCTCTTATTTGTTCTTCAATATGTGTTGGACGTCAGCATTGGATTCCATATATTTGACCTGAATTGTAACTGATATTAGCATGTTGCTTAATCCAGTAACACTGCAGACTGAAATAAGGTGAAATAAAGTTATATCATGATGGCTTTAATTTTTGTGAATCACATACTAAAGGCCTGCTCCTGACTTGCCAGTAAAATAATGTGTTGGTATTAGCAATTATTACACCGTGACACTCACACATAATGGACTTGACTAATAGAGTTTCATAATATTTGAATACTTTGGGCTAATATTATACACTGTATTTTCATCTGTTATATGTCCAGTGCATAGGCGATAGGCAGAGGAATACTCTGTGAAAATGGCAGACGAGGAGGAGTATGAGGAGGTAGTGGAGGTAAGAGGAAAATCTTCTAACAATGGAGTTACTTGTTTGTGAACTTATAGCAAATTAATGTTTGAAGATGCATAGCTTGTGTCCATCTCTATACATAAGCAAACTACTCCCCAAGTTTGGGTGTGTGCAGGACCTGTATTTGGTACATTAGAGTGAACAGTGCCATCAGTACAGCAGAACCTCTGTGGCTGCTGTTCCAGTATCTGTATTCAAATATGGATTGTGACCTTTTCCCACCCATTGCGAGGAAAAAATATGAAAGTTCCATATTAGGAACCTTTTGTGAGCCCTGTGTGATCAATACAGTATGGATACTCAGTGTAGATATGAGGCCAAATTACACCCTGGAGTAAGAGCACCAAAATCTACAAAGCTACATCAAGGATGAATTTGACCTCATATCTACACTGAGACCAGGACTAGGGCCTACTACCACAGCCTACTATCATTGGTGACATCAGTGAAAAAATGACTTTGCTGTAAGATGATTACACTATATTAATAAACCTGCCCTTAGTTATTAAATAATGTTTATTCCATTAAAATGAATAAGGGCAATTAGAATGGCATGCATAGTGTTCTCTGAGGGGGAAAAGACAGTGTTTATTTTATTGACCAATTTTACAACTCTTATCCACTCTTATCCTATGGATTCTCATCTGAGCCAGGATGGCAGGGTTGAGCCTTCGGTGTTGAACACTGTATGTTTCTGATAGTCAAAAGCAGATGTGCTAATTCAATTAGTTGCATATCTACATTATTTGTCTTAAGAAATAAATGCTACTGTTGGTACAGCCCCTATAGATATCTTTTGGAATCTAGCCATAAAAGGAAATATTTCTCCAAATTGTTATGCTTTCCTAGATTATCTGTGATTCACCTTGTACATACTGAACAATAATATCAGTGATAATTGTACTACTGATTGTATTGTATTTGTTCCCACTTCCACAATTATCTCCTTTTTATAGACTGATCATTATTTTATTTCGATAAGATGTCAATTTCCTTTTGTTTTGAATTGTGTAATGTGGCTGTCTTTGCCCAGACAACTCCATTTCCTCCTTCTTTGTTTTTTTAAAAATGTATGCCTACCTATAACTACATCTCTGGGACAGCCTCAGATGGTTCTGCTTTATTAGCTCCCTCCTGAGATAGTCACAGGGGAGAAGTTATAAATAAAACAGCAACAAATGGCATCTGGTATCATTTTGAAGCAGCTCAGGCCTTTCCCAAATCATTAAATCTAGAACCCTAGCTTTATATAAATCACATGATTTAAATCCGTGTAGTCAGCTTGTGCCAGATATTTGTGTTTAAAGGGAGATGAAAATTAATGCTGGAATAAGTGAATATTCTTTTACTCACACAGAAGGCTCAGAGTATCCTGGATATTTCATTTAAGGGATATTTCTCCTACCTCTGGATGTAATCTGTAGAACTGTACTAGTCTACATTGGATATTGCAGCCATTAGTGATTTGCAAAGAATGCAGTTGATCACAGAACCAGATAGTATTTCACTGATGAATATCTTGAGACTTTGGGAAAAGTGAGTCAGGCACACTACATTGACATAGAACAGGAACTACTCAAAAATATAACCAGATACTAGGCTGCATGAGAAGTTGTCTGTTCTAGTTATTTGAGCAAAGTACTGAGGCCCTAGAAAGCCTGAGTTTTAATCACTGTGTTTTTAGGGCTTTATCCAAAAATCCTTTCGATCATGTGTATACTAATGTGCTGTGTGACCTTGGGGAAACTCACTGTGCATGAGATTTTCAGAGGCACAAATGGCAACTATTACTATTAAAAATGAGCAGATCCTCAGAGTTCTACCAGGGATGGAGAGAGGCTCCTGCATATCTGAACCACAACTACATCCCCGTCCCCACCCCCGAAAAAAAAAATTGAATTTGAAAGCAGTGTTTGCTATTGCTTCAAAGAGATAAGGAAGGCATTTTGCTGTGCTGCATGACCTTGAGAAATGATGAGGTTTGTCCTCTGTTTACAGTATTACATTGAAGAGACTGTCATTGAGGAGGGTGAACCAATGGAGGTAAAGGACTGTATGAGATTGCATGTGGAGCAAACATACTTATTGTTAATGCAAAGCACCAAATGCATAATAAAGCATTCTGTGTTTTGAGGGTCATTTCACCATTCTGACTGAATACATATCAGCTGAAATACATGAAGATTACTTCTCAAGGGACTTCTGTTTAATTTACAAGGTGCTGATCTCGGGAAGGGATACTCACCTTCAGTTCACTAAGGGCACCCAGAATCTCACAGAGTTGTGCCATGGATTACATGAACAGGAAACATGGGCTAGTGTATACTTTAATTTACCCTATGTACTTTATCCTATTCTGAAGATAAGTACAGAAAGATTCCTCCTGAAATCTATTATGTTTACACGTCAGTTATATTCTCATTCATTTTGCATGACCTCAAGCACAAGAAAAGTGATTGTTTCCATGTTTTTCCTGTTTGTTGTTGTGATGTAGCTCCCCCAGGAAGTTATAACAGTAATTTGAAATTCCAGTTAGGCCATTCATATGGATATTCCAGCTCAGAGCTTTTTCCAGGTGAAATACTCGTCATAGTTTGAGGCTATCGAGACGCACAGCCTTACAGTTTTATTCTGTGGGTAAAGTGTTTCCTTTTGAACAAAGAGTCCTGTCACAAAATCTTTCTTGAGTCCTTGTTCCAGTAAAATGCCCATCGATGAAATAGGAACTTTTACTGAATTAGTAATTCAGGCCATGTCATACCATTTTTTAAGATGAACTACCCAGTGAAATCCATGGCCAGAAATTATTCAAAATAAGCAATTGTGCAACAGGTAGTTCTATCTCTGATTTACCGGATTTGCATTATATTAAATAAAAAACTACTATCATTAAATAGAAAATTAATCATTGAAGGCACTATAGCCTTTCTAATTTGATGTGACTAGCTTTTCTTCTGTAGTCTGTAAGCATATTCTGTGATGTATTAATACCCTGTAACCCCGTGAGTTATAGTATGGAAGAGGAAAACTCACTGTACTTTCAGAATCAGACATATTTTTCTGCTCATTTTCTTTGAAGAGGCCATGATTTAGGCACTGGTTAACACTGTTCACTGGTACTTGTAACTTTTTTCTAGTGTTAAGGTTTTACTGTCTAAGGGCCAAACTTTGTAGGCTCTTCAGGGCAAATACTGTATCTTATAGCTGTCTGCAAAGTGCCATGTACATTTATGGCATAATAAACAAACAAACAAAAAAGTTAATAGGGGTCAACTTCAGTTGGACCATTGTCTGGCCCTAATGTAATAGGTAACAAGAAACCGCATGTAATTTTTTTCATGGTATTGTTACTACATGGGGGCATTTAGGATGCTCCAGTGCCATTTAATGAGAGAAAAGGTGCCATTACTTTCCTCAGTAATTAGAAATCAATGGATATGGACTAACCTTGCAACACTCAAGTGAATAACAATGTATTGGAATATTATTAGTGAAACACAACTAGTGCCCACAGAATAAATAAAGCATTTTGAAAGAAAAGCATTGCTAACATTTTCTTCTTTTGCTAATGCTCAATATATTTGCTAGTCTACATCATATTAATGCTAATAGCTGTCAAGAAATCTGAGCTTCATTCATTCCCTTTTGAAGGCTTTCCTTTTTTAGCAAATCTATTATGAATCAAGACTTGATGCTTCCTTACCCATGCAGTTTTGAAACCATTTAATTTTTGTAAGTTATAATAACCATTTCTTTTAGTGTTTTTAATTAAAATCTTACTTGTATTAAAACGATTGCCTACAGCATGAACAAATATATGGGAGATTGAGTCTCTTTCCAACTGAGCTATACCCACTTCTTATATATATATATTAATCTCAGATTATAGTCTGACTATCCATATCAGGACATGCAGGTTAGTAGAAAAACTGGATTTTGGACATACATTCAGCCATCTAGTGAATCTTATAGTATTGCGAAGATCTGAAGGGTTTAGTCATGTTTATCTTTCTATCTCAATTTCTTTCCTCTTTTTGGGGAAGGATATTCCTTTTGAAAGTTAATCTATGCCTTTGATCTACATTCACATCTCCCAGTGACATCAACAGGAGCTGCGAATGTGTGGATATATATTCCCTCCAATACTCCCAATATAGGTCTTAGTATTCAGACCATTTCTACTCTTTGGGCCTATCTGTCATTGATCTACCCTCAAGGTTCCCTCTGACGTCAATGAAAGATACGCATGTGGAATGATGGCAGCTGAATGCCCTCCAGACTCCAGAGCTGCTGGATAAAAACCAGAGAAGCTTGATTTAGAAATCGGCTAATCTGCAGTCTCCACCCTGCCTGCTTGGATGATGTGTAATAGCCACACTGGGCAATCCCAATAGGATAAGTGGCCCATATTGTAGCTTAGTTCCCACTGTGAGGGGTTCCTGAGTAAGAATGAAATGGCATTTTAAGAGATAGGAGAGTTGTTAAGTCCTTTGAGCAAAATTATGGCCTATAATTAAAAATCCAATAAATATATATTGCCCATATTCCCAGGTGATCACTGAGACCACCACTACCACCACCAGAGGAACTACTGGCCCCAGAGGCACCTCAGGAACCATTGAGCAAGCTGCACCTCCAGTCAGAAAGAGGGTGAAAAAGATAAAAGTGGATTCGTCTAAGTTTATGACACCTTACCTGCAACACAGTCATAAAATGCAGGATCTGTTCAGTCAGGTAAACTCCTACACTTGTGTCTTTCTGTTTATTTCTTTAAGAGCCCCACAGTCAAGTATACACATCACAGCAAACCTTAATATCACTGTAATGTCCTCTTCTGTATTTCCTTTCTCATCCTTGTTGATTACTGATATTTACAGTGAAAGAGGAGTTTATTGCCTGATTCATTCATTGTTACGGTAGTGAATTATGACGTCACTAAAAGTAGCTTGAGGGAGGGGCATGAAGTCTATTGGTTATAACAGATATCTGAGAGTCAAGATTCCTGATGTCCATTCCTAGCTCTCTCACTGACTCTTTGTCTTCTTCTGGGAAATTTATCTAACCTCTCTCTGCCTCAGTTTACACACCTCTGTTGGAATAATAATTAAAGATAGGCCTGAGTTGTGAACTTACCCAAAGCTCAAGCATGATTGGTTTGTTTGTTTTTCATTTTTGGCCCACTGTAGACAGAGGACCAAGCTGCAAAGTCCAGATCTGGATCCAAACTTTCCCAAAAGCTTGAAGAAAGTGGTTCCAATCTGGGGTGCTGCCTCATGCTCCGCTCTAAGTACCTAAGGTGTTGTGAGGCAAGATTAATGCCTATGAAGTGTTTTTACATTCTAAGATGGGAAAAGACGTGTAGAAAAAATGAATGGTAGTGTGATGGAAGTGATAATCTATTTTATCATTTGAATTAGGGGGTGGGGAGGACAGATCATAATCCAGGGCCTAGTCCTGCAACCATTACACATGAATACTCCTTATTCAGTGTTCCTCATCCTATGAAGAAGGACACTCAATTGAATAAGGGCTGTAGGATTGAGCCCAACTCAAAGTGAAAATCAATGGGAGTTGGATGCCACTGGCCTCTTTGTAAAGCTCAGTTTTAATTTATTAAATTCAATGGGCCTGATCCTGATCTCATAGAAGTCACTGGGAGCTTTGCCATTGACACCAATGGGAACAGGATCAGGTCACACGGATTTTCAGCATATCTAAACAGTGACATTTGTTATACTATCTTAAAAATATTTGTGTCCTATTAATATTGTAAAGCCATAGAAAACCTGGGACAAATTCTGCTGTTATTTCCACCTGTGCAACCCCATTGACTTTAATGGGGTTGCACAGGTATAAATAAAACCACAATGTTTTCAGATATCTGAATACAATTTTGTTAGCTAAGTGATTTTTATAGAATAATTGTTCTGACAGCAAAATCAAACTCCCTATGGGCCTAACGTGTACTATCTGGGTGATCTGAAGTGAGCTCAAGAGGAGAAACAGACTATTATATTTGTTACAGTGTACTAGCTCCCCAGCTGATATAAATCAGCACACCTCCTTCTGCTCCAACGGGACTCAATTGACTTCAGTGAAGCTACGTTGATTTATGCTATTTGATGATCTGACCTAGTGTTGCTAACCCACTGAAGAAAAACATTGATTACACTGCTCTACAGCCAAAATGCTTCTGAAATAAATGTAGTCAAACTTTACTAATTCTGGGTCACTGAGAACGAAAATGATGCTTAAAATTGTTGATTGGCTCTAGTTTTCAAGATATGCTATTGGGTCAGTATATACGACCCTTGACATGGGAATGGCGGAGGATAAGTGAGTTATAAAGGGAAGGGATCTCAATTTAAACCAGAAATGACTAAAATACATCTTTGACTGGATCTATGAATAAATCTATGGCTGGGTTTGGACAGTACTTGCTTTTTAGGCAAAACAATGAATGATGCAATCTGAAGCTGGTATTGTGTCATACATGATCTGAATTGCATCATGTTATTCCTAGAAGTCATGGATGATGCAATCATAACAAAGCTTACATCACTCTGCTGAACAAATTGCCCTATATCAGCTCTAGAAATCATACAGTGTCATGCTCTCTTATTTGTCAGTGTTTGATTTTGCAAAGGGACACATTTCTGTTTAGCCAAAGTGAGCAGAGATGCCTCATACTTGTGTGAACAGTGCAGATAACTTCTGCTATGTTTGTGGTGAAGTGACTTTTGCATCACAAAAGCGCAGTATAACCACTATGGTTAAGAAAGTCTATCACCTTTATCTTGGCTGCAAAATTGGAGATCAGGACAAGAAGTGGGCCCCACACATATGCTGCAACACTTGTGCAACAAATCTTCGCCAGTGGTTGAACAGGAAAAGGAAATCTATGCCTTTCGCAGTGCCAATGATTTGAAGAGAGCCAACAGATCATACCAGCAATTGTTACTTCTGCATGGTGCCTCTAGTTGGGAAAGGTGTGTCAAAGAAGAAAAAGTGGACTGTGCATTATCCAAACATTCCATCAGCTATACGCCCAATACCCCACGGAGAAGGTCTGCCGGCTCCTGATGCACCAGAATCATTCTCACTTGAGTCAGATGAGGAAGAGGATGAAACTTCTGGTCCTGAAGCATCAGTGTCACAGGACCCACATTTTCTCCCATCCTCCTCCTCTGAACCACACCTCATAACGCAAGCTGAACTGAATGACCTTGTCAGGGATTTGGAACTACCCAAGAGTAAGGCAGAGCTGTTGGGCTCCAGACTACAGTAGTGGAATCTCCTGGCAGGTGATGTTAGGGTTTCCATGTTCCGTGACCGTCAAAAGGATCTTGTCCCATTCTTCTTCATGGAAGGTGATCTTGTAGCCTGCAACAACATCGATGGTGTGTTGGCAGCCCTCAACATCGTTCACGATCCAGATGAGTGGAGACTCTTCATTGATTCATCGAAGACGAGTCTTAAAGCTGTTTTGCTGCATAATGGCAATGTTTTGCCATCAATTCCAGTCGGTCATGCAGTCCATATGAAGGAAACCTATGACAACATGAAACAACTTTTGAGGTGCATAAACTATGACCAACATCAGTGGCAGCTTTGTGGCGATTTGAAGGTTGTTGCTCTCTTGCTTGGTCTGCAGACTGGATACACAAAGTACTGCTGTTTTCTCCGCGAATGGGATAGTCATGCAAGAGATTCCCACTACATCAAGAAAGACTGGCCACTCTGACAGTCATTGGAGCCTGGGAGGAAAAGTGTTCAGCATCCACCACTTGTTGAATCAAGGAAGATTTTGTTACCACCGTTACACATCAAGCTGGGTCTGATGAAGAGCTTTGTCAAGGCCATTGACAAAACATAAGCAGCTTTCAAGTACCTCCATGGAAAATTTCCAAGGTTAAGTGAAGCTAAGATAAAGGAAGGTGTCTTTGTTGGTCCTGAGATTCGTGAACTTCTTTGAGATGATGCATTTGACCATGCACTGCGTGGCAAGGAAAAGACGGCATGGAAAGCCTTCCAGTCAGTGGCAATACATTTTCTTGGAAACAACAAGGCAAACAACTACAGGTTGTTGGTGGAAAACCTCCTCAAGACATACAAAAGCCTTGGTTGCAACATGTCACTAAAGATACATTTTTTGCACTCTCATCTAGATTTTTTTCCACCGAACTGCGGAGCAGTGAGCGACGAGCACGGCGAGCGATTTCACCAGGACATTGCAACGATGGAGAAACGCTATCAGGGCAAATGGAGCCCATCAATGCTTGCAGACTATTGCTGGACAGTGACAAGAGATGTTCCATTTAATGAATACAAGAGACAAGCCAAGAAGCACCGAGTAGACACTGAATAGGACTAAACTATGTACATAAGAGATTTTTGCCTTTTGTTTCATAATACATTTTATTTATATAACCCTTTTGCTGATTTTTAAAGTGTTACCTAAACAGGACAGGTGAAATATTATCATGTAAAGCAACCATAAACACATGAAAAGACCTAGGTTGACAATTTATGATTAAAACTCTACTATCTACACAATATACATAGACATAAAATGTAAAAACTTAAATATCTTAGAAACAGTAGCCAATCAGTTGTTTTGTCATATTTGAATTCAGCACATCAAAATAAATAATAAATATCACATTTTATCTCTGAAGCAGACGACTTCTAAAAAAATTGTAGACCAGTGTTATTGCAGTATCAAAAGCTTCTGAACTTTGTGTTTTTGTCTGAGTAATGTTCAGTCTTGTTTTCTTTCAGAACAAATACAAACAGCAGTTTGAAAAAGAAAAAGGAAAGCCATATGCTAGCACAGTTGATACCCCAGAACTTCGGAGAATTAAGAAAGTGCAAGATCAGCTCAGCGAGGTATGTGCTAGGCCTGATAAATCAAATGAGATATAAATTGGTATGGGCTGCATCTCCTGGGTTACATATTTTAACTATTGGCAGAGAAGCAGTAACCACATAGATCACATTATGCAATCCAGTCTGGAAGCTTATCAGAAACATCGCCAAGGTCTCTGGTGCAGGAAATGCAGATTCAAGGACAAGCTTAAAAGTTTAGAATTCCATTTGGGATTTAGGCCTTTGCAACAAAGAAGAAGAGATAATGATCCTTGCTCAGCTGGATAATATTCAAGGTGGCTGTGGCCAGAAGGGTTTGAAAAACTTTTAACTGAAATTAGAGAGAGGATCCTGGGAAAACGTTGATAGAGTATAAAGCCTTCAGTTAAATGCCACTGCTGGCTACATTCTGTCATTGTTCTGCATGTGGAATTCTTGTTGAAGTCAATGGAAATATTTTCTGCATACTACAAAATCAGACCTTTCAAAATGTGCTTAAACACTTCTCTTTTCATATAACCACACAACAAACAGTTGCCCATCATATATCCTGCTGATGTGCTCTAAAAGGTATTTATTTGCATTCTTGTAGTCCCGTTTCAAGTAGCACTACATTAACACAAACAAGGTGTCTTTTAGGGAACGTCTCCACCTCAATTAAAAACTCATGGCTGGCTTGTGTCAGCTGACTCGGGCTTGCAGGGCTCATGTTAAAGGTCTGTGTAATTGTGGTGTAGATGTTTTGGTTTGGGACCGTGCAAGGAGGGAAGGTCCTAGAAGGTCTTGATAAATATCTCTCTCAATTGTGTTTGGCATGTCTTGATCTAGGTTAAATATCGTATGGCTGGCGATGTTGCAAAGACTATTTGCCATGTTGATGAGAAAGCAAAGGATATAGAACATGCAAAGAAGGTGTCACAGCAAGTGAGCAAGGTAGGAGTGTGAGCGACTCTGTGAGAGGGTTGTGGACATCAATGGCAGCAAGCCATGAGTAAAGTGTGTAGGTCAGGGCCCGAAGAATGACTTTGAAATTTTGATACACTAACATAGGAAGATAATTAGCAGAGAAACAACTGAGCAAGAGAGAAAAGTGTTATAATCTGAAATGCTCCTCACTGAGGTAGTCAATGGCTTTTCTTTGTTAGGGACTTTTTCTTTCTTAACATTTTGAAAAAGCTGGCTATATACTAACACATTGTAGTGCTTTCCTGTGAGCACAGTTAACCAACATGCTGGTCTTTCTGTCCAGGTTTTATACAAACAGAACTGGGAGGAGAATAAAGATAAGTACCTTCTTCCGCCCGATGCTCCAGAGCTTGTGCAGGCAATAAAAAATACGTCACTGTTCAGTAAGGTAAGAGCACCTTCTGCTCTTGTATGTATCATGCATCATTGCTAGTGCATGGTTATTTCATTCCAAGTAATTACTTCCTGATGCTTTTTTCTCTCTTTAAGAAATTGTACACAGAAGATTGGGAGCAAGACAAAACATTATTCTACCCATACAATGACAGTCCAGAGTTGAGGAGAGTAGCACAGGCCCAAAAGGCTCTTAGTGATGTAAGTAGCAAAGCCTAATTGTCCATTCCAATAGAGTGGTGTCACACTGATTTACCTCTGTGAACTTCTCAGTGGATTTGCACTGGCATAAAACTACTATAAGGGAATAGAGAATCAGTCCCAAAATGCAGTGTGGACATTTATGAAAACAGTAGTGATATGTCTGATGAAAAGCACGGAATGCATTGCATCTTTATAAAGTCTGAACAGCCTGGAGATTCTGAGTTTTGTTCAGAAGAATTAATATAATCAAACTGTGATAGGCCCAATCTTCTAAGATGCAGTTTTCAATAGGATATGAGAGTGTTTAACATCTCTCAGGAGACAGTGAGAACTTTTTAGAATTGGGCCTATACACTCAGTTCTCCTATGTGTAAAACAGGGATAACAGTACTTCCTTACTTCACAGAATTTTTTATAAAAACACTTGGGGAAATGAATACCTCCTTGGTTAAGGAGCTACATAAGAGATGTCGGTGCATGTTGAGGGTATGCAGCACCTCACAGGCTCAGGACTCTGAAACCAAACTATTAATGTATTTCAAAAGTCTTCTAGTAGATTAGTAATTTTTCTCTTTCTTAAAGAACGCAGTATTAGTTACACTGGTTGAGAGAGTTTATTTTGAAGCAGTGGAAAAACTGCTTCTCTTAATGGAAGTGTTAAAGAGATCAGGAGTAAATGTTCTGTTGTTTATTTAAACAGGCAGTTCCTGTAAATGTTTATCCCTTGCGTTATTTCAGATTGTTTACAAAAAGGGGCACGATGAACAAAAATCTAAATACACTTGTCTGCCAGATCCACCTGATGTGGAGCTCGCCAAGAAAGTGACTAAGCAGCGCAGTGATGTGAGTATACTGCACAGCTTTCTCCCAACTATAATCTTGCTTAAGGATTTGGAGAGGCAGAATCATTTGAGTGCATATACATTATGTACAGGCTGGATTCAATAAAGGAATAAATAAACAAATATATCAGTCCTCACAAGGGGATCTGTGTTTGTCATCTGGTCTTCCATGATGACTGTCTAGGTTTTTTTCCTCCTCATCTTTTTCAATTCCCATATTCACTCCTTCTTTTCTCTCTCTCTCACACACACATACACATCTCTCTCTCTCTCTCTCCCCCCTTTCTCATTCCCCTTTTTTTCTGTTCTCTCCACGCTCTTTCTAATAGAGGTACACTGTAGAAGGTTGTAATGATTAACATGACCACTATGTTGCTTGTTTAAATTCAAATAGCAAAGTGTTTGTATGTATGGGCGCATTTTTGATTATATATTTTCTAAGGAGTCCATGATTTGTTCTCAAGGAAGATATTTATTTTTCTAGTAGGACTGGATAATTGATCTTCGATTATGAAATGCACCTGTGGGATCTTAAAAGCAAACAAGCTGTACTCATGTTGTAAATTTTCAAAAAATATTAATGTCAATGCAAAGTTATTATGCATATTAGAGGGTCCTTCATTCCAAACATCCTCATGTTCACAGATCTCTGTTAAGAGGAAAAGTTTGGCAAACAAGATGTCTTCAATATGTTTTTGCACAATGAATTAGCTAATGGCAACAAGCAGTGAATCCTTAGGGCATGATTAACAAAGGACCTGGAACCAGTCATCTCCAGTCTATGTTTTGGTATAGCCAGAGCAAATCAGTACTAAAGAATGCAGGAGATGGGATGGAGTATAGAGAGATAAAAGCTCAGCTACATAAATGGGACTAAGCCATGTAGACTCCTAAATTAGAAGTAGGATTTTAACTCAGTTCAGAATGTAACTGTGACTAAAGAGTAGGTGATATATGATCATATTGCTTTGTACTAGTAATTAACTACAGCACCGTGTTAAGGAATCACAATTATTGATTCTTGAGGTTAAAAAACCATTGAGGGACATAGTGATGAGCTTAGCTATGAGCAGAGAGAAAATATTTTATCTGGAGAAAATTTCTCAGATAGCTGATGGACCTTACTTCGCAACCTTTCTCAAATGTAGCTCAAAAGATAAATGTGTGTCAAAAAGACCTAATCATGGAACCAGCAGGAACTAACTGATTACTATATAAAGCTAATGAAATATGAGTAGCAGTCAACAGGCTATATGTAGTTCATGCCTGTGAAAACAAGAGCATTTTGTTAGAATTATTTTACATAGACAGCCTCCCTGAGTGGCAGAAGAACTGGCGCAGGATGGAAGTGCTCAGATTTTCTGGAGCATGCAAATAAACTAGAGTATCAAAATGCAGCCTGAAGCATGATGGTACCAAGTGAAAACCTTTACACTGCATCCATTAGGAAACAGATAGGAACTAGCCTGGAGAAGACAATAGTTTATTTCTGATGAGTTTGAGTACAAGCTGATAGTAATCTTATGCATCATGCAAAGGGAGTGCAAACCCTGCATAAATCTGGGTGGTCCACTTTGGTTCTGTGATATGTTGTGTCTGCAGTAGTAGTAGTTGGGTCAGTAGGGGAAAATACATGTGTTAGTGAAAAGTCATGGATAGTAGTTGACAACTGAAACTGCCTCAGTGCAGAACATGTACAAGCTGAAGAACATGAGAGAGCTTTTTATTAAAAGAGATAATTTGATTCGCTGTATGTATGCTTTGGAACAAGCGAGGTGGAATTTTGGCTTGTGAAATTAGCATCCCTGATAAAATAGCAAATTGTTTTAGAAATTGGTAAATCAGACTATTAAATCTAATGTACAGTATATGAGCAGTATATCTGCACCACCTAAAACACTGTTCAAGAGAAACCGAGACACATTTATAAACATGGAGATGGATAAATTGGAAGTGCACTTAAAAGGACATTACCTTTCCTCTTGTGGTCAATCATGTAAAAGAGAAAAATGGTGACAATTGGTGAGGGACAGGAGTGGATCTGGCAATGATTGAACAATCTAATTCATATTGCCAATGATGCTGGTCTAAATTAGAAACAGCCATACATTTTCCAAGCATGGTGCTCGTTGTCTAGTGAACTGTAAATGATTTTGGGTGAGAGAGGGAGAGATTCATATGGTCTAGGATTTTCCAAGTAGCCTAAGATAGATTTCCTTGGACACTTTTGAACATTTCAGCTTTTGTATCCTAAAATCTAAGTCAGATTAAACCAAAGGGATCTGCGTCAGTATTTTCCCATGGACAAGAAAACCAACAGCAAGCAACCTCCACATTGGTAAGAATATTGTTGAATCTAAGGCTTATTTCAGCTAATCAGCAGAAAAGGAATTATTAAGAAGGAACTAGGTGTTAACCAAGCAATGGAATAATTAAGCCAAACCATCCATGACAATATCAGATAAAATGGATTTGAGGCACTTGTAAAACTTGAAGCAATTTTTAAAAATAGATCAACAGTTTTGAAAACAAACATGTAAGGTGAAAATAAAGGGCTATTCCAGAGAAATTGCTATTTTTATTTTATTTTGTTTTATTTTAATTCAGTTCATTATAGCAGAATTATAGCCAAGCCTGAGTCATTCTTCCCAAACCTGAGCCATTCTTTTTAGGTGACAAACCTGAGGAACTGTCCCAGAATGGGGTGTCATTAGAGGAAATTTTGGAACAAATTGATAAATTAAACAGTAATAAGTCACCAGGACCAGAGGGTATTCACCCAAGAGTTCTGAAGGAACTCAAATGTGAAATTGGAGAACTACTAACTGTAGTCTGTAACCTATCATTTAAATCAGCTTCTGTACCACATGAGGATAGCTAATGTGACACCAATTTTCAAAAGGGCTCCAGAGGTGATCCTAGCAATTACAGGCCAGTAAGCCTAACTTCAGTACTGGAAAAACTGGTTGAATCTATAGTAAAGAACAGAATTGTCAGACACAAAGATGAACATAATTTGTTGTGGAAGAGTCAAAATGGTTTTTGTAGAGAGAAATCATGCCTCACCAATCTATTAGAATTATTTGAGGGGATCAACAATCTTGTGTACAAGGGGGACCCAGAGGATATAGTGTACTTAGATTTTCAGAAAGCCTTTGGCAAGGTCCCTCATCAAAAGCTCTTAAGCAAAGTAAGTTAACACGGGATAAAAGGTGCTGGTCCCCTCATGGATCAGTAACTGGTTAAAAGATAGGAAACAAAGAGTAGGAATTAATGGTCAGTTTTCAGAATGGAGAGAGGTAAGTAGTGGTGTCCTCCAGGGGTCTGTTCCAGGACCAGCACTATTTAACATATTCATAAATGATCTGGAAAATGGGTAAACAGTGAGATGGAAAATGCAGACAATGCAAAACTACTCAAGATAGTTAAGTTCAAAGCAGCAAAAAGTTACAAAGGGATCTCACAAAACTGGGTGACTGGGCAACAAAAAAGCAGATAAAATTCAATGTGAATAAATGCAAAGTATGCACAAACATATAAAATAGTGTGGTCTACATTAACTGTTACCACTCAAGAAAGAGATCTTGGAGTCATTGTGGACAGTGCTCTGAAAACATCCACTCAATGTGCAGCGGCAGTAAAAAAGCAAACAGAATATTGGGAATCATTAGGAAAGGAACAGATGATAAGACAGAAAATATCACATTGACTCTATATAAATCTATGGAACACCCACATCTTGCATGCAGATGTGGTCGCCTCATCTCAAAAAAAGATATATTGGAAAAGGTTCAGAAAAGGGCAACAAAAATGGTTAGGGGTATGGAAAAGCTTCCGTATGAGGAGAGATTAATAAGCCTGGGATTTTTCAGCTCGGAAAAGAGACTCCTGGGCGATGAGGGAGGGTATGATAGAGGTCTATAAAATCATGACTGGTGTGAAGAAAGTAAATAATGAAGTGTTATTTACTCCTTCTCCATAACACAAGAACTAGGAGTCACCAAATTAAATTAATAAGCAGCAGGTTTAAAACAAATAAAACAAAGTATTTCTTTACACAACACACAGTTAACCTGTGGAACTCTTTGCCAGATGCTGTTGTGAAGGCCAAGACTATAACACAGTTCAAAAAAGAACTAGAAAAATTCATGGAGGATAGGTCCATCAATGGCTATTAGCCAGGAATGGGCAGAGATGGTATCCCTAGCCTCTGTTTGCCAGAAACTAGGAATGGGCAACAGGGGATGGATTGCTTGACGATTACCTGTTCTGTTAATTTCCTCTGGGGTATCTAGTATTGGCCATTGTCAGAAGACAGGATACTGGGCTAGATGGACTTTTGATCTGACTCAGTATGGCTGTTTTTATGAGTAATATACACTATTTCATTTTATTATAGTTTAAGTACCGTGAAGACTATGAAAATAAGATCAAAGGCAAGTGGAGTCAAACTCCTTGCT
This sequence comes from Dermatemys mawii, assembly GCA_007922305.1. Lineage (NCBI taxonomy): Eukaryota > Metazoa > Chordata > Testudines > Dermatemydidae > Dermatemys > Dermatemys mawii. Next base: position 33,378,432 of record ML677340.1, read on the forward strand.
ATGAAGTTGCAATTGCAAGGATGAATGCTGATAACTTAAGTATGGTAAGTGAGTTATTTAGACACCGGGCCAAATATATGTTTGTATGCCGTATTTTTATCAACCCTGTAATGCATGATATATTTTTTCTGCTTTGTTTATAGTACTACTTTTTTTCTATCTAAGCTATGTTATGGATGACTATTTTGCAATGGTAGTGTATTTGATACATTTAGTTATCTTTTTCCGTTGCTTACAGAGAAAATACCAGGAAGATTATGAGCTCATGAAAGACCAAATCTACTTCATGCAAACTGAAACTCCAGAGTACAAGGCTAATAAGCGAGTAGGAAATGCTGCCAGTAAAGTAAGTTAAGAATTTCCCCATTTACTTCTGTTCCACTTCTGCCAAACTGCTGATGACTCCAAATTATATTCAAGAACTTCAGCTGCGGCGCCCCTTTGATACAGAACTTTCTTCCTTGCTCTGGCTGAGACTTCTAGTATGGACCAGATCCTCAGCTGATGTAAATCAGTATAGTTCCATTGACTTCAACTGAGCTATACAACTTGCATCAGCTGAGGGTCAGGCCCAGTATTTCCTTATTCAAGACATATCCTATATCAGCAATTCTCAGTCTTTTCTGGCTGACAATCCCTTATTTAATTTTTGTGATCCCTTTACAGTTATTATAAAAATCAGACTAAAAGTGTATCAATGATAACAATGATACATCTATATAATTTATTTGTGTGTGTATTTCAAGAGTTTGCTGGAGAATACAGTAACTTCTCACTTAAAGTCGTCCCGGTTAACACTGTTTCGTTGATACCTTGCTGATCAATTAGGGAACAAGCTCATTTAAAGTTTGTGCAATGCTCCCTTCTAACGTCACTTGGCAGTTGCCTGCTTTGTCTACTGCTTGCAGGAAGAGGAGCCCGCTGAAGCTAGCTGGTGGGGGCTTGGAACTAGGGTGGTCTGGCAACCCCCGATCAGCTCCCTGCTCTCCTAAGTTCCCTATTCGGCAGCCACCCAGCAGGCTATCAATTGCCAGGCAGTTCAGCTGTCCCTCCCCACACTGCCATGTGTTGCTCCTCCCCTCTGCCTTGGAGTTGCTCCCTGAACCTCTTGCTTGCTGTGCTAGGGGGAAGAAAGGGCTAATGTCAGGGTGTCCTCCTTCCCGCTGCTCCTGCAACCCGCTTATTCCATGTTTCATAGAGCAGGGGGGACACACGACAGGGCTCAGGACAGAGGGAGCTTCCTGATAGCAGCTGCGGTCTCAGCTTGCTAATCTCCTTAACAAGGCAGTATACTTAGAGTGAGGTCAGCGTAATGTGCATCTCTCTGTCATACACATGGTGTGTGTCTCTGTCTCTGTCTGCCATGCTGTCTCCCCTCCCTCCATTTGTGCTGCCTTGTAGAGTATGAGGCTACATTAACAACAATGAATTAATCCTTGAGGGCTCAGCCAATTGCTAGTTCATCATTTAGCAGTAAGGCATTCCCTAGGAAATATCCCACCCTCTGACTTAAGCACCTCAACTATGCTTCACAATCATCATCACTGTGTACCAGTATTAAATTATTTTGTTTAAAACTTGTACTGTATGTATATAAATATAGTCTCTTGTCTGGTGAAAAAATTTCCCTGGAACTTAATCCCCCCCCCCATTTACATTAATTCTTATGGGGAAATTAACATCGTTTCGTTTAAAGTCACATTTTTCAGGAACATAACTACAACGTTAAGTGAGGAGTTACTGTACTTGACTTTGAAAGATAAAGGTGGGAGATTGAGAGGAGGGAGCGGGGGAATGAGATTTTCTTTGCTTTAGATTGTCAGGCACCGAAAAATTTATTACAATCTCCCCTGTTTGTCTTTTGTGGCCCTGCTGGAAGTAAGACCCACTGGTTTAGAAACATGACCTTGGATCTGTATATATATATGTTTATGGATTATCCAGGGCAGTAAGGATTTGACTTTGGAGATTGTCTATTAGATGGTGCAAAGCTTCTTGCACTGAATGAAAGCTGCTACAGAAGAACAGTTGGCATTCAGCTGAATGCAATATTCATCATAAAGCAACAGCTTAGATGCTTAGAAATTGTTCTCTTTCTCTGATATTCACTTGGTTTCCAAGAGCAGCCCTTCTGAAAAGGAGCACTCTAACCAAGAAGACAGTCCAAATATACTTCTATTGAATTTCTATAGGTGAAATATAAGGAAGACTATGAAAAGAACAAAGCTATTGCCGATTATAATATACTTCCTGCTACAGAGAATCCATTGCTGAAACAGCTGAAAGTTTCAGGAAAGCAGCTGAGTGATGTAAGTACCCTAAAAGTTCATTTGAATATTGCAGCTATATGGTATGAACCAAGCCCATCAGTTCTTTACAGTATGGGTTCCTGGGGCAGGGAATGTCTTTTTGTTCTGTGTTAGCACAGTTGGGTCTTGGTCCTGAAGAGCCTGGCGCTGGCCAGCAGCATCCTGTGGAGTTGGACCGTGGCTGTGGAGCCTGGCTGTCATGAGATGCTCCCCGAGTGCTCCCCGGAGCACTCATCCACCTTGGGCACCTGTCTCTCAGCAGCATGGTCACAGCCTGCTTGCCACCCATAGACCTGCCATTGCAGCTGGGTCACTCTCCCCACACTCCCTGTGCACACAGCAGAACCACCCCTTGACTGCCCTGCTCCAGGCCCAGGGCTGCCGGGCCAGTGCCAGGCTCCTTCAGGGCAGAGGCAAGAGCGTGTCAGGGGCACTATTCGAAGCCGTGCTTCCTACCCTGCCAGGAGAGCACCCGGCTGTGCAGAGGCAGCTGGCTTGGGGAGAGGAGCAAGGAGGGCTGCTGTGCAGCCAGCCAGTGCCCCAGCTCCCACACAACCCGAACTCTGGCTCAACCACGTGAGCCTAGTGCCCAGCCCAGGCATTGGGGGCAGGCAGCTGCTGGAGGATGTTGGATGAGTGTCTGTGTACTGGGAGGGATACTTGGGGGGTGCTGAAGGTGGTATTTGGAGGGAACTGAACGGGGGACCTGTGGCAGGGATACCCACTGAAGGTTAATAGGGGAGACCTAGCTGCTGCTGCTGCCGAAGGAATACTGCAATGTGGTTCCTGCTTCCCCCCTGTTTCCCTATCCCCTTCTCTCCCCCGCACCATCTCTCTCCCCCGCACCATCTCTCTCCCCCGCACCATCTCTCTTCCCTGCTGTCCCCTGCCCCTATTCACCTCCCCCC